>JAMKCH010062782.1:0-27730 GCA_023653785.1 Ophioderma brevispina
GACTATATAAATCCAACATGCATCGATCCTACTGCTAGAATAACATCAATATAAGAAGCACTGTGTCCTTATGCATGTTTGTTAGGACTTGTACAGTTGTCAATAAGTGTACATGTTCAAAGGCTGTGTTCTCACACGAATTCAAACCTGACTCCATCTGTGTGTGTATGGAAGGAGCAAGGAAGACGATTTACCTTTCCCTTATAGTCAATGTGTGAGAGGTCAGAGTTTCAAGTGACCTTGCGAAATGAACATAATAAGTGAATAATGCTAAAACCTCAGTTTAAAATGTCTTGGCTGATACTCATATTAAATGATGACCACACTCCACTTTATTCTTCAGTTGAATTCTTCTTTTCACCTCTCCCTCTTTTATCAGCAAGCCCGATAATCCATCTATTTGGAAATTTACTTATCCTATTACACTCACACAAACTAGTGCCCATCCACGGCCAAAGAACATTCTGCATTTTGGGGCGGATCACGAGGTTCAGTTGTACATCCACAGTGAATGTACTTCTGGAAGTGCTAGTAGAACACCACTGGCACTATCATGGGTGTAATGGACTTGTTTTGGTGGTTGTCTTTGAGCTATCCATAGGTGCATGGAACCAAGAGGGGTATGCTTTCAAATACATACTTGCAAATGGGCATGCTTGACGATTCTCTGTGAATGTTCTGTAGTTGGTTGCAGGGGCAAGGCCTTTACCCCTGATGATATTGGTACTTGTCTTTTTTGCCCCTTTGACAATCACGGATCATATCAAACACAGACATTGTGCCTTTGGCTTTGCTTCCATAGCCCTCTGCAACAATGCCGTAGACCTATAATGTCGTCATCCATCTGGGCAAGAAAGCGGCCAAGCTTATCAAGTTTAAATCCTTTCCAAAGCACCTTAACTACATTTGCTTTGCCAATCCCCCATTTAATCTATCGGTATGCAACACGACAAAGCATGAGCTGTAAGGCATATGTGGCGCTATCTCTGAATGCTTCCTAGCAGTTGCCCCAATGTCTATCTTGGAGGCTGGGAGCTGGCACCGCCATCAGAGTTGACGAAGTGAGTTTAATGAGAATGCACGTACCATAGCAAGATGAAACATCGGTGTCATCACAGATTACTTTGATGCAATGGTCGCCTAATTTGCAACAGTTGCACTTGTTGGGTACAATAACACAGCCAGAAGTGTTTGAGATCAGTAACACTGTGCAGAAGCCCTTGTTTGTTTTAATTTGGATCAAGCTGGTTCCTGTAACTACAAGTCTGTGGTAATTGTGGTATTACTATAAAAGCCTTGTAAGCTCATTCACTTCCATCAACATCTGTTTATGACAAATCAGTCGACCCTCTGAACTTTGTTCCAAGTAACATTAAATGTCGACCTCACTTTATGACAGAAGGGTATTTGGACTGAGTTGGGACGCCTGCTTGCTGCTAGCCATGCATGCCACTTCTAGAGCCTAGTACCCCTGATGCTGCTGCTTCTTTCGTTCGCAACACATGTTCTCATACGATCCGCCAACGGTGTGTACAATGTCTGCTGCTTCACTGAATTCTTCAAATCCTTGTCTTTGCAGTGTTGCTCCAGCAATTGGGCAGACCGAGAGATGGTCCGTTGTCTGTGGTGCAGATCCACAACCACAGGTAGCATCCCGATCCACTTGCAGGCAGCACCACTCCGCAAGGAAACCCCAGATCGGCCGGCCCAGGTTACAACCTGCCCAGACCCCGCCACTCAGCCCACGGGAGGCCAGCCCCAGGCGGAAGACTCTCACCAGGTTTTCATCCTCACAGATGCCATTGGTTGATAGCAAGCCTCTCTCTCCACAGGCACCCCCTCAAACCCCCTAGAGATTGTTTCAGGGGTTGGATTTGCTTAAGAACCTCTCTTTGGATTTAAGGCGGTACAACTAGTCCCTGTCCAGACGTTGGGTGCTTCACATCAGATACCCGAAGCCATGCTCCTGCTGCCGAACACACTACGGATTGTCCGGCAGAGCAACTCCCGCAGGACGCACAATTTTTCCTTGTGTCGATGCTGTGGTCATATAGGGGTCAATAGACGATAGCACATCTGCTTGACTCACTTTTCCCATGATGTATTTCAGGGAGCCATTGACAAAGTCCTGTACCGTCCCTTTAACTTAGCCTTGACGTTATCAAAGCCTCAACAGTCATAGCTCCTGCCCATCTGCAGAGCACCACATCACCATCTGCAGCTGCATCAAGAAATGTGATGACACCGATTTTTCATTTGCTAAATCACACTTCTACACTTCTCATTCGCTCACTTGTCTCTCTTGACAATAGAGTGTACGCAGCTCCCATCCTCCATGATAGACATTGGAGGAACTACCAATTTGCATGTCGAGACAGGTCACAAATGCTCGCAGCTCTGCTTTATCTGGTTGCGAACCTAGCTACATTGAGGGATTGGCAAAGCAAGGGTGAAGTGCTTGAAATGTTAAACACTTGATAGCTTTGGACAGAAGCTACTTTAGTGTTGCAGCACATGTGACGTTCGATATGATACATGGTTGGCAACAATCAAAGCTAAGGTTTTGCCACAACACAGAAGCATTCACAGAGAATTTCAAGCATGCCATTCGTAGTATGATTTTGGAAGGTATCATCAGATGAGAACCCACCCCTTCTGGGATCCATGCACCTATGATGGCTCAAATACGAACCAAATAAGTCCTTACCGGTGTACGCCTGTGACCGTACCAATTGATGTTCCACCAGCACCTCCTGAAGTACATAAACTGATTCTTATCAAAATGCAGATGTTCTTCGGCCCAACTGGCTGCACTATTTTTTGGAGTGTTATAGGATGGGTAAATGTCCAAAATAGATGGATAAACTGGGTGGCTGAGGAAAGCGGTGAGGGTAATAAGGAAGAACCCGAGAATTAAGTGAAATTGGGGTTTCCACATTTTAATTTTGAGTATTTCAGCCATAGATTTTAATATATTTCATATTGAGGTTTTGCATTATTTCCTTTAAGCACATTCCCAATTGACTTGAAACTCTGACCTTTCACATTGACTACATGGGTAAAGGTGATCGTCTTCCTTACTCCTTGAATCGTACACTCAGATGAGTCGGTTTGAATTAACAGTGAGAACACAGTTTGTGATCAGGTTCACTTATTGGCCACTGTACAAGTCCTACAGACAAATACCTGATATTCATATTATATGTTATTTTCTGGTAGTGTGATCGGTGCCAGGTTGGATTTATATAGACATTTCTGGGCAACGTTTTTTTTAATTTCCATAACAACAGAAGGTTTGATGTCAAGGGGTTCTTTGCCCCTCAAAACCAGAAAACCAGTCTCATATATGCTACAGAAGGTGAGATATTATATTTGTATGTTGTGGTGGGCATGTTGGCGGCCATCTTGGATTTCAATGCAAGAAGGATTGGAGATGTAAGA
Source organism: Ophioderma brevispina (assembly GCA_023653785.1). NCBI lineage: Eukaryota > Metazoa > Echinodermata > Ophiuroidea > Amphilepidida > Ophiodermatidae > Ophioderma > Ophioderma brevispina. The sequence goes on from JAMKCH010062782.1 coordinate 3,442, forward strand.
TATGACAGAACTGCTTCCTTGCCCCCTAAAAACCGAGCCAAACCACCAAGACCGGGCTTTGTAGTAGCCCAGTGGAGCTGAGATAGACCTTCTATGTGTCCGTCCCCCCTCGGCCATTTGGCGGCATCTTGGATATTTTCAAATGCTCAAGGGGCTGCAGGGCATCATGCCCGGCAGATTCTGAAATCAGTAAGGTCTTGAAAGCATTGAACCATCAAAAAACATTGGTACGATACATCCCGGTTCTGTGGTTGGGCCACCAGACTATTAAGGCAAGGCGACACAAAAATGGTGCCAATTATTGATGGAGCTCATAGGATTAAAATAAGGAATAGTTTGACTGTCTTAAATGGCTTATAGTTCCCAATGTAGGGGGAACCAAGGTGTCTACATCCATGTCATTCAATGGGGCTTGACCTTGGTTTCCCCCCTACTTCATAAGTAAGACATGTTTTTTTGGTAAATGTTGACGCCCATACCTACCAAAATCAATTAAATTCAGCTTCTTTAAGAAATTTTCACAGATGAACTTACTTGGGCGATACTATAAGCATGATGCATTGAAAACAAAGGTCAATAAAATGGGTATCCAAACACCCCTCAGATGTGTCTCAAAATGGCTGGATAAATGAGAGTGGCTAGTTACTAATTTCTCAAGTAGTCCAACCTCTTAGTTTGACAACATTGTGAAATAATATCAAAACCATGACCTAATACATAGGTACAGTAATGGTAGGAGGGTCTGCGTTTTGATAAAAAAAACAGTTACATTTATACACTTCCTGCATCGTTTGAATTTGGTTTTCCACAACCATAGAATTATAGCCATTATCTTTAAAAAAATAAAACAGCTTCAAACACCATTCAATCGCTATTTTAAAAAAAAGTTTCTTCCCCCAATTGTTAAAGTGCATAAAGGACCTTCTTGGATATACCTTTAGTAATTTCAAGCCATTGCCTCAACGACCACAGTCCCAGGACTACTTCAAGGCAGAAGGTGTAAAAACATTGGAGGGCTTAGAGGCATGGTCCTGCATCGATGTGTGGTTGCGAATGTTTAGATAGATATGCCAAGGAGCCACCCATCAGCCCCTATAATGTATTGCTAAACAACAACATACCCATCACTTTCCCTTTATCTGCCAAAAAACAAAGCATTATCATGCATGCTTGGTATTTCACATGTTTGTCACCACAAGGTCTAATCATCAGAAAATTGTAAGTGGTGGATATGAAACTGTAATAAAACTACAAGTATTTCAGCATGGTAAATTTATATCCAGATAATATATACAAAATCACTTCTACGAGTCTTACCATTCATCTAGCCTTTTGCCATTTAGTTTTTGTTCATTTCATAAGAGCATCAAATTTTAACCAAGAAAAAAATTAAAAAAGTTAAAAAACTTAAAAAAAGCAAAAATTTGAAATTAAAATCCCTCAGCCAAATGTTAAGTTTACAAGTTTTCAGAGATCAAGCTCATAACACTGGCAGATTCAATCAATCACCATTGTCTCACTCCACCATAGTGATTGATAAATGTTAGGATCTTTTGTGCAAACACCACCATTCTTTTTTTTTGGGGGGGGACTTTCTTTTTCTAGTCTTGTTATGTTAAATTAAAGTGGGGATGGCCGATTTAAGTATATTAGGTTTTCATTTTGATAGAATGTACTTTACCCCAAAACCCCATCTGTAAAGTTCCGCGCACGATTTTCAATCGCGTGTTGAATGTTGAGGTCTATCAGACCTGTGTAAAATAATATGGTCCCCCAAAATGGGGCACATTTTGCTTTGTAACTGCCAAACCAAAATCTTTTTAAGCCCTAAAATTTCACATGGGGGGTAAATGAGAAAATAGTAGGCTTTCTTCATATATCAACATTTTGACCACTTCCGGTAAAAATCTGGGGTCCCTTGGGACGAGGCTATTAGTGATCGGGCCCTGGACCTTTATGTTCAAAATAAAGCAAATCTGTCACATTCTGAAGTGTAACTTAATATTTACCAAAATTATCAAATATTTTCAACTAATTATATTGTCAAAGTGGCCCGACCCTTTATCAAATGATGTAAAGAAACATCAAGGTATTCCTTTGTGCTATTTCATCGGTGATCCAAGGGAGCCTTGTGTTATTTACTAGGTGCATGCAATGAGAATTAAAAACAGTGTCAAAGTTCTGTTACCATGAATCAGTGGACTTTGACCGGTTCTTGGGGGACACACCACGTTGGTGCAGGAATAATATTATCAGGTGAATACACAGGTTGTAAGCGCAAGAGCTGCCTTGTGTTATATAACAAATGAATTGCAAAGAGATACCAATTACATGACAAACCAGTGCGAATAGAGCTTTTCGAAATGCAAACAGAAAACCGTTCGCGAGCAAGAATACAGTGTATACAGTCCTATCTGACGCACTCTGCACAAGGCTTGAAATACGAGTTGGTGCGTGCCCAGAGCTGTGTCCACAATTTGCGTGTGATGATCCATTAGGATGCTCACAGGGTTCAGTAAAGATTGTTTGAAAATGTCCTTGTGGTACTATGTGTTCGTGGTGCTTGAAAGGTGTGCACAAGGGATAATTTGCCATGACTGATCAAGACTCTACTTTTCAAACCAGAACTTGGTGGAAAAATGTAATTAACAAAAGGCAGCTAATGAACTCACAGCTTTCTTGCCTTCAATCATCAATTTGTACCGTAAACATCTTTTTACAATTACATCAAAACCGTCGTAGCAGATGTCATTACAGTTAAAATATGCACTGGTGACCCTGAAATCAATGCTATAGTCTATTCAAATATGCTTGGTCTGTGCACAATAATTATTCCTGATGAATTCATAGGCTAGGAAGGAGAGCTGCGTTGACTGGGAATGACGAATCACATGGACACATACCACTTAAAAATGCTTAGGACCTGTAATAAATAGTACAAAAACAAATGTTTCTGCATGGAAAAATATCTAAAAATCAGTACCTTTATTGTTACTGTTGACTATGATTAAACATCTGGAGATTCACCCATGATTTTAGTAATAGGCGAACATTGAGCACCGTTTAATGCAATGATTTAATTCACATCAACCAAAGTTGTATATATTGAAAGAGTTCAAAAAGGTCCTTATCCTGCAACCAAAACAGCCTTTTCACATGTAAGTTGGGAGAGTGCTTCATTCTAACAGAGATGAAATATAAACAATTTATTGCTTCTGCCCAGTTACATTTGCAATTTCGAATGGGATTATGCACTGTGTATTGACATAAGCAGTTACATAGGCTCACTTGTTATGGCATGCCGAGGTACATATTTAAACTTGATGTAAATCCAAGATGGCGTTGACAGCCACTTTCTCAGTGTTACATGGGTGAGCAAAGTGAGCTTTTGCATTCCACTCTTGTAGTATCCTGGGATGATATAGGCCATTGATATTCCCCGAGTCACTGACATCAACATGCTCAGACGAGATGTTTTGGGGTGCATTGTTGCCACCGCCTATACGCGCCATGTGTCCATGCAGCGTTTGAATCATGGCCTGCCATTAATACTGTATCCACTGAATAACACCTGACTCGAGGAAGATAAAAGCACTATTAGTAGATCTTGGATATGGATAGTAAGATCCTCCGATGAAACAAAATAGACTTGGCACTTTACCTCTGTCTGTACGTCTTGATAGCAGTTTGATAAGACCCTGGCATTGGGACTACTAAAGATGCACTTGTGGTATTTAGATTTGATAACATCCATGGGATTAGATAGCAGTCCAAAACATGCCCCGACTACACCGCCACATACAGATTATAAAGGTCCTTGAAACATATTTGAGAAGCAACATGTTAGTGTGATTGTGTGAATAAATATATCATGAAGTCCTACAAACAAAGACTTAGCATTAGCTATGATTTCCAGCATATACAGACAAATGGCTAACACCTAATGGTGCTGTGACACTTGTTTTTTAATGGGTGAGTCCACAATTGTCTGATCATGTCCACCAAGAAATAGGTAACAGTGCCCATAGGTGTTAGCAATTTTCTGATTTATGAATGAATTTACATCTAATCCGACTTCATTACATAGCTCTGAAAAAAATGGCCCAAAACTGTTATCGATATTAAAAAAAAAAAAACCTTTTTCAGTTAGTTAAACACCAAAGTTTTAAATCCAGTTTTGTCCCCACCAAAACAGGGGTGGGGGGATTCACCTCACACTCAGCAAAACTGCTGCGTGAGGGTTTATTGAATGCAAAAGATAATTGACCCCAGATGCCCTTACTGATGCCAATTCCACTGTTTGCAGCTGTGGGGCCTTGCCTTTTGGGCAACCATGCCCACTATATGCAAGGCAGCATGTGTGGGATGGCCGCCATCAAGCTTTCCAGAGCTGACGCCCTGGTAGGTAGATCTTCTTTTTCATTCTACAGGGTAAACCAGCTACCCTCCTCCTCAAGATTCCTTTAGAAATGATTGGGGTGTGACGGTTTAGCCACTGACAAACCGCCCCTGGGACAGGTAGTACAGGGTACCAGGTAGCAGGCCCTCAAAAGTAAACCTGACCTGACCTCAAAAAATCTTTAAAAAAAGATTACGTCCACTTTGATGTTATCTGATTTTGTATACCTCAGAATGTATGGGCATATTCTGTGCTATTTCAAATATCAGTTGAATTCTTTCTGTCCTCTAAATCACAAAACCTTAACAGCTAATTACCCAAATCATCCTTGGTTTTACCCTTGGTGTCAGTATGATACCGACTAAAGTCATAACCGCAAAGAAGAAGAAATAGGCCGGGCATTTCACGTAAACAGGTGCTGGTTGGCCTTGGGAATAGTTCCATGGACCTTCCTTTCTGAATAAGTCTTTAGTGACCTGCCATGGACCTGTGTGGAGAAATCAAATGCAACTTTTTGCGTTAATGAGATTTTCTTCTTGTTGTTTTGATTAATCTTACTTTGTACATATTTGTAAGAAATCAATTGAATCATTTCCTCAACTCTAATGCCCCATGTCTCAAAATGTGCACAGTTACCCCATCGCAATAACGACCTTATGGATTTCAGGTTTATGTGGGTGCAGATGCGTACTCCCTAATTTTCAATGCAAAGAAGCATGCCATCCCAATATAGTGTGGGTTGGGATGTCATGAAAAAAGTTCCCGTAGGATTTTGGTGCTAAAGTTGATTTTCTTGCTGTGTTTTCATTAAATAGGACCAAACAGTCAGAAAATGATGGGGTGCAATTTTCGGACGGACTTCACATTCCTCATGGGGAAGTGTTTACTACAGGGAAAATTTAAAATCGAGTCAAATTGTGTTTTAATGACATTAACATGTTCGTCTCCTTATAAGGGATTAGAAAAAGGATATAGTTGCCTGGGTTCCGACTTTTAGTTAAAGCTCTATAGCCCCATAATGATTCAAGGTCAATCCTGGCGGTAAAATTTTAACCCCAATGCTCGATTTTGTTGAAATGTGTACGTTGTTTGTATTGTCTCACAGGATTCCCAAATGTATATTTTACAGTGTGTGACATTGGGTGGGCTAATTCATAGCAAAATGTCGCAAGGCTCTACATGGTCTATGGGGATCACCAGAACTTCCCCTGAATGTCGCAATGGTGATATCAAAAGATCCAATTTAAAAAGCATTTTCTTTCAGTAGGACACAAGGAATCTGTGACTCCACTTTCAACAAAATGGAGCTTTCAACCCCAGGGTGACCTGAACCATTCCTGGGGTATACCGCTTTAACTAAAGTTGGAACCAAGCAAATATATTAGCTTTTCTACTCCGTATGACGAGACGACATGTGTTGTAGTACATGAAAACACAATTGACTCGATTTTAAGTTTTTCCGGTACTAACATTTTCCCCCTTGAAGAAGGGGGCATCAGTGCGAAAAATTGCACCCCATATTTTCTGAAAGTTTTAGTCCTATGAAACCCAAACAGCAACAAAATCAATGTTAGCCTGTGAAAACCTATGGGAATATCACACCAAACCCACACTAATACCTTTTTGAAATGTGGAAGTTAGGCTTCATGTCTCTTATGCATCTGCACCCACATAAACCTGAAACCTAAAGGTTGTGAGTTTTCCAAAATTTGATTAATTTTTTGACTTCTTTGAGACGCTGGGGAGTTCACTTGGGAGTACGCGACAACTCAAGATCCAGAGTACTTGATGGAAATTGGCTGCAGAATTCGCAGGTCACGAGTCAAATGTGTTGTAATGGTAATTTGTAAGTATGTTGATACTTCAGAACGTATTATGGTTGAAATAGGCTTCTCAGAAACCCAAGGAAAAATTGATAAAATCCACTATAAGAAAACTTTGGCTGGAACCATCGCTCAATTTTAGTGGCCACATTGGAGAAATAACAGGAATTTACTGGGACATTGCACATGGAGTCTGTAGGTAATATAATGAGCACTTCAAAATGTCTCCTGCGAGTTTTGGAGGATCCCATACTAAGCCTCTCAAAATGTTCCAAAAGGTTTCCCAAAATTCGGACACTTGTAGGGAAGTTGGGGTTTAAAGATAATTGTTCATGGAAAAAAAATTGTTAAACCTCCAATTGCGGTATGGACGGATTGCTTGTCTCCCTAGGGTAGTGCAAGCTCTGGGGCATTGAATAATATGGGTTACATTGTGTATGTATAGTCTACACTTGACGCAAGAGGTGGAGACCAAAAAAGTCCATACGCAGTATGCCTGCATGGAAGGCATGAAGCTAAGTGGACTGTTGGACCCCAACCTCAACAAAACTCCATATCGGACAGTTAGGTGCTCGCCTAGGAGCTTATCAAAAGCATAGGTCTAAACACTTCCTGTCGATAGACTAAAATTATATTTCATCTAGAAAAAAGATTTGACTTTTTTAATTTCCCACCCCCTGTCAGACCAAGGGACGGACCATGGAGAATGAATTACATGGTTAGTAGGGGCTTGTCCACTCCTACTATATACGGAAAGTTTGACTACTCTAGCTATCTGGAGAAAAAAAGTTATGGCAAATGTTTACCTTTTTTTTGAAATGTTGACATTTTTGACATTTCCCCACCCCTGTCAGACCCAGGGGAGGACCCTGGGGAATTGGATTACATGGTTAGTGGGCCTTGTGCCCTACTACAAATATATCTAGTTGGGTGGTACTATAGCTAATCTGGAAAAAAGTTATGGCAAAATGTTGACCTTTTTTGTGTCCAGGGACACACACACTGACATACGGTACCACAAATCCTTACATAATACGACACACAAACATTGCAATTCATAAGCCGGATTTTTGCTACGCAATCGTCCATAATCTTGGTTTTTTCTGAGACAAACATGGTATAAACCTGGATGTTTTAAAACAAACAGTCAATAATATAGCTCAAGCCATTTGGCTTATTAAATGTCATGAAATGAAAAACTTCTTAAAAAGGTTTTATTACACATGTTACATACCCACATAGTACACTGTATTGGCTATTGTGTTTTTGGTGCCCATAAACAAAATAGGCTTTTGTGAGTGGCAAGAAGTCTGAAGTTCAATAGCTGCCATGTATTAGGACAACACTCAATTTATCTTTTCTCGAGTCAGTGGCTATTGAATGGTTCTTCAGCGACGTCGCCCGAAGAACCTGCAAGAGCCCATGATATAACTTGCCATAATAGTAAGTTTTAAATGAATTTGACAAATGGCAGCTATTGCATTACATGAACAAAGTGTGTAAATCAATGGCTGGGTGCAGTGAGCTTGATTCATTTGGTTCGCAAAGGATACAAATACTGCAAGTAAACTTGCGAACATCCCCCTGGCATGATGGCAGTCTGGAACATGACATCAGAAGACCTTTGACTGGTCCATGACCTTTGGGGACACCATCCACATATGAGGGAACCCTTATTGTACCTTAACCCCAAATCTGTTTAAAAATCCGACTTCACACTTTTCGAAGGATGACCAAAAAAACGAAAAAACCTAACCAAAACCTAACCAAAATGGAATACACACACTACATGCTACAGACAGACATGCGCACCCTCTGCTTTAAGCCAGGGGGATAATAAGCCAGCCATGTCCTATCAAAAGAGGAGGTGGTCGTATGGTAATCCTAACCCACATCCATGATAATAAAGTATGGATACCCACACCTAGTTAAGTTTCAACATGAATTTGCTCAATTTTCCTTGTCTTCCTTTGCCACCGAATGTCACTTCTGTCATGGATTGCAGCCTGCACTTGACAAGTTCGGTAGGACACAAAACCAAATGACGAAAAAAGGCCCCACAACCCTGCACTAGCATTCTGATGAAATGGTTTGTCAAATTGATATCGTTCTGTGCACAGTGACTCGACACCACCAGGTTTGACATTGTCCTAACACATGAAGAGGACGACATTTATCCCACGCGCTGTATGCCGGAAAGGTTCTTGGAAAGAGCCGGGCGCCCTTCGGATTTCATTGTGTCGAAGCACTGCTATCACTGGGTACATGTGTGGATAAGTTTGTAGTTCACTTGTGATGGTTATCAAAGGTTGTCCAATCTACTATGGAAATGGATCCACCTTCAGAATGAAAGAGAAAAAGAGGTAAATGATTAAACTGGAGAATTTACTACGGAATCAATGTTGATTAGATTTTTCTTGTTGTCTTCCTGAAAATTTCAGCACATAGCCAACCTGGTTGTTCTGAGGGGGCCAAGCTCCTGGTAATCATTCATCTTTTCCTTCCAATTTTCCCCTCAATTTTTTTTCCAGGGGGAATTCTGCCCCTCCTGCCACCCACGCGGCTATGCCCCCTGAATGGGGACGCCACCACACTTGGTAGACATTTAATTATGTAGGGGAAACAAAGGGCGGGACTATTTTTGACTGGGTATTTGTTTCCAGAAACTAGTTGTTAAGTCTAGAACCAGAATTTACTGCTAGCACTTGTAACACCGCTGATTACTCATCCAACCTTCCTCGGTTGGACCATTTAGCGACCTCTAGGGTCACTGGCAAACCCTTATGAATTCAAGCAGTCTGTATGGAATAAAGCACAGGGTGCACCCCTTATGGAAAAACCCTGAAATTTGCCGGTAATATCACAATGCACTGTGGATTTGGACCCGGGGAATGATAGCCCAGTTCTAAAATAGTCATACACTCAGTCTTCTTTACGTTGTTGATTTCATGATATTTCCCCAAATCTGACGTTCCAGTCCGTTGTCCACTTAAGCGAGATGCTTAGTTCTATGATACTAATATTACTAAGGCTGGTATAACTAAGCGCCAGCATTACACATAACACAAATGAGATGGATAATTTTAATGGCAATTGTAATAGTGTCAGTACTAAATGCATCAACCTGTGTGTTGTTGATCTAAAGTGTAAGCCCCGCCGGTGACCCAGCCAATTTCCGGTTTCTTAAAGGTCCATGGCCCGATCGCTAATAGCCCGTACCAGGGCCCAGATTTTTACCGGAAGTGGCCAAAATTTTGTATCAGAAGAAAGCTACCGAATTTTTCTCATTTGCCTTGTGAAGTCTTAGGGTAAAGGATATGTTTGGTTTGGATGTTATGAGAGAAAATGTGTCCCTTTTGTGTCGCCCAATATTAAACTTTACACAGTAATCTATGGGGGATTGCAAAATCACGTCCACGTTTTTAGCTCTCACATTCAAACGGGGTTGAAATATTGGTGCGAAACTGTACAGAATTTGGGGGTTTTGGGTGGAAGGTCAGTCTATCAAGATCAAAAAACTTATAGACTTAAATCGGGCATCCCACTTTAACTGCATGAACACTGAGGTGGAGCGGGGGTCTTTTTCTATTGACGTATACGGTATTCTTACCTATAGCTCTGGTGTTTATTTAGTCTTGAATGCCTGGTAGAGTTCTGCTATCTAGAACCAGCTTGACTACTAGCACTTCTGAACCCACTTATGATCCAACCCTTAAACTATAGCTCGGGTGTGAAGTCTGTAAAGCATGGTATAGCTCTGCTATTCTAGACCCAGCATTGACTGCTAGCACTGTAACCCACTGATCACCAAACCAACCTCCTTACCTATAGCTCCTGCTGTGAAGTCTGTGAATGCCTGGTATAGTTCTGCTATTCTAGACCCCGCATGAATGTGGCACTCAAACTCCACTGATCACTTACAGCATCCACTACCATGGTGTTGTGCCACTTCCATTTCATGGGAGCTTTGGTTCCATGGATCCAGCCATTGTGTCATAAAAAATATTGATTCTATGCAAAGAAAGAGGGAATATGATGTGTGAGGTTATGATTTGCAACAGCTATTTTGTTGCATTTTGAACCCATAGACTAATGTTTTCTAAACCAAAGAATCACTAGGCCCATTCCACCTCACAAGTTAAAAAATATGTAGAAAACGAATAAAAAACAAGGCGGTTCTAGAACCACAAGTGTTCGCCTGGTTTGCCCGATCACTTGCTTTTTAATGATGAAAGTTGGCAAATGATGATTAGAAAGAGAACAAAGGCACTGGAGAACAGTGTTATACAAAATTAAGTTTTAATAAATCGGGATGTAGTGATTAGCCAGCAGAAGCATCATTTTAAAAAAATGTAACCAAAATGTATATGAAAAATACACGCCAGTGGACCGCTAGTGTCGTCTGCCATCGCAGTTGGTGAACATGGGGGTCAAGGTGAATGGGGCCCAAGGTGACATGAGGTCACCAGGGTCACATGGGATCACAAAGGTCACATGGGGCACTGAGCGGTCACATGGGTCACAAAGGCGCCATAGGGGCACAAAGGTCACAACGGGTCACAAAGGGTTACATGGGGTTCACCAAGGTCACAGGGGGTCACTGAGTCACATTGGGGTCACGTAGGGTCAAAAGGTCACATGGGGTCACCAGGTCACCCCACCCCTGCGCCTCCCTAAACACACCCGCCCCCCTCCCTAACACACCTTCCCCCTGCCCTCCCTAACACACCTTCCCCTTCCCTAACCACACCTACCCCCTCCCGTCGCATCCACCCGACCGTCCACGGCACACCGATTTGCGAATGGGCTAAAGGTGAGTGCAGTCAGCAAGGTCACGTGAGGGCACCAGGCTCGCTTGGGGTCACCAAGGTCAAAGTGTCACCAAGGTCACAAGTCGTCACCAAGGTCACATGAAGTCACCAGGGTCCACACAGTCGCTGACGAACCCACCCTTCCCCCGACGCACCCTACCCGACGGCCACCACCCCGACCCCACTCCGATGCACCCCACCTCGCCACGTACCACTACCCCCCCTGCACCCTCCCCACCCTTCCACCTCCATATGATTCACACAAGAAGATGATGGGATGGTATAGTCGTTTTTCATTTAGCAAAGGAATTTGCATATCCGATGTACCATTTTAGGTACAGCAATTATGCATATTTTACTTAGTCATTGCATACCTATGCCGCATGTATAAGGAACTTTCAAATGGCAAAGAGGCGCACCATAATGGGTTTCGTGCAGTGAAGGAATTTTGCATATCCGATGTACCGTTTCAAAAATAGAGCCGATTCCGCTGATTTTTTTGGCATATCAATTAGCTCATTTGCATAGGTAATTCGCCCGAAATATGCCTAAATATACTCAGGTCGAGAACTCTTTTAACCCGCTTCCTTCCACCAAGTTCCTAATTATAACCTTACGGAACTCCAAGATAACTTGCACACAAGCCTTGCGGGGATAGGGTTGTATTTTGACCGGCAACTAAGCTAATTAATAATCATGATATGCAATAATGCAGCCAAAAAGATACACATAATACTTTTGGCACCTCACCTTTAATACCTACAAATGTGAAGTAAATTTGGATTAGCGTTTTTGGCAAGCAGAGCATTTCAAAAAAAGGGTGAAAACGAAAATGTCTGAAAAAAATAATGAACTAAAGCTAATTAAAGTTCATTGAATATGCAAATAATGCAGCAAAAAAGCTACACATAATATTGCGGCACCCACTCTATCATCCTATCAAGTTTGAAGGAAATCGGGGATAGCGTGTTAGCCGGCAGAGCATTTTTAAAAGGTTAAACGAGTCATAAGGACGGACACACGGACGCACAGACACCACAGATTTGGACTAGTAGTGCCTCCATGCACATTCGTTCAGCGTTCAGGCGACACAAAAATGAATTAAACGATTGAAGGGACAAAGTGAACAAGGCGGTTCTCGAACACAAGTCTCGCCTTGCTTCGCGCATTAACTGTAAGACAAAAAAGCAGCACACCAGAGTGCAACTGGGGAGTCCAGGTATGTCCCCAAACACTTGTGCAAGCAGATAAACTCCAATTTCTCAACGAGTTTTACTTCTCCTCTTCATTTGACACCCCCTAGGGGTCAACAACATTTTCCATTGTGGAGATATAATCTTGAAATGTCCCCAACATATGCATAACCAAGAGATGTTTAGGAGTGCACCCCGGGGTTTTGATTTATAGATTCGTATTTCCTTCTCTTCATTTGACACCATCCCAGGGATCACAACCATTTTCCATGTGGCGAATTAATATGAAAAGCAAACAAAAATCCCAAAAATAAGGTACAACATAACAGGATTTTAAGATATTTTCTTTATTTTTCAAAAACTGTCCTGGTGCGACATGTTGTGGCGGTTTTCCCAGATCACATCACATTTCCAAGAAATGTAAACCGGCTGGCAACCCAAAAGAAGACCCCACGTGCAACAACCAGAACTAGAAAAACCATTTCAATTAAACATGGGGCACTAGATATCAGCTTAGCGGTTTCTATTGATGTTATATATTGTTGCTTTTTTGGGTATACCCCCCCCCCCCCCGTTTTTGCTTTGATAAGTTTTGTTTTGGACACCACCAAATCCAAACAGCCATATCTGAAAATAAAGCAAATTTGGCTGAAAATGGACCAACGCATTGTCAATAATGTCGCAATTTTTTTAAATAATCAAAGAATGTCCTTTAGTGGCCCACATGCATTTTGACCACATTATGATTCACACAAAACGATGTATGGATAGTAGTCTCATGTAGCCAAGGAATTTTGCCTATCAAAAAAATGTACCATTACAGCGATATGCAATTACGATATTTAATTGATCAATTGTATCAAAAAATGCCTCTTAATCGGCCCATGTGCACTTTGACCGTATTATGATTCACACAAAAGATGGCCTGGCATAGTATTTTTTATGTTGCCAAGGAATTTTGCCCATCCGACATACCGTTTCAGAGCTACAGTAATGAAGGAATATTTAATTAGCTCAGTTGCATACCTAAGCCACATATATCTCGACACTTCAAAAATTGCAAGAAAGATGAAACATCAGACAGGCTTTATGCACGAAGGAATTTGCAATCCGATGTACTGTTCAAAAAATTATATCAATACGCTGATTTTGCATATTAATTAGCTCATTTGCTATATAATTGCCCAAAATACGCCCCCAAAATCTAATCACCTAGGTCGAGAACTCCTCAGGCCCGCTTCCTCCACCAAGTTACATCTTTATATGCCCATCAGACTCCAGAAAACTTTACACGAGCCTGCGGGAAAATGTTCGTAAATTATGCCAAATTAGTACTTAATTAGCATTAATTTGACGCCAAAACTAATCAGGTCGAGGAAGAACTCATCGACCGGATTCTTTACCCCAAAGTTACATCCCGTAGCCTTACGGAACTCCAGGAAACTTATACACAAGCAGTTTACACGGATGGAAGACAGACGGACAGACGGACAGACAGACAGATAGACAGACAGGACAATGATTACTAAGTCTTGCCGAACAAGAGTCAGTGCGACAGACAAAAATGGGGAAAAAGAGCTTCAACACAAAAAGGTTGAAGAGGCAAATGAATTGTGCTAGATAGTACACCGTGCACGGTATCAAATTATTGGGTGGTGGCACAATACAAAAAAATTCTTTCCAAAAAAGATTAGAATGAAATAGTCTATTTTTTTGATGCATAAATTACAGGAGTATTGTTTTATTAATTCATGGATTTGAGAGCATTCAATATCGATCGAACAAACTCAGCGAGCCCTGGTGTCAGGTGCCAAGTAATGTTGTGAAAAAACATCCTACGGTAACTGGCGGAAGTGGTGGGACCGCCTGATTGAATGATATTGATTACAAACCACAAGACAGTTGTTTTCAGACTATGTGATTAAAGCTGCATTTTTCAAGTATTTTGTTCTAGGTCTGCTAAGAACCTTTACAGATGCACGAAATAGTAGATAAATTAAAGGCTTGACTCAGAGATTTACCGATGACGGCACAACTCATTTTTCAAAACAAATCTTGTTCTGTTGCATAGACATAGCTTTGTCCATATACTAATCACTGTCTGAAATAACCTTGAAGCTCAAATCAAAGTCTTTCATAAGAAAATCACAAACTTTGTTATCACATTCCGGATCCGGAAGGAAAATTTTGTTATGACAGTATCTTGCACTGGGCACTGTGATACTGTGCATAACTGTTACTGGCATGAAAACAAAGAAATATCTGATCATCTCTAACTTTGGAATGAGCATTTTAGCGTAACTAGCTTTCGTTCTAGATGAACTATTTTTAAGTAATACACCAACAATTATATTTTGAAAATCACTGAGTCAGCCTTTTAAATAAAGTTTTGAGCGGTCTGAGACCCAGGATAGCGCCGAAACTGTTGCCTAGGCTAATTGCCAATAGGAGGCGTGTGTTTGGTGTTTGTGAATCAATACCTGATCAAATCACTTTCAATTTCAGTTGTGAGTTATTGCTATTTTTGATGCACCATTGACCTAAATGCTTTGAAGGTTTGTTAACTAGCCCGAGAACGTGGTCCCTTAAAGAGACACTGGGCACATTTTAAGAAAATATTCATTATTTCAATTTGCTCGAATGATAGTCTTGGCATTGAAGAAAAGGAATAGAGATATATTTTACACATTACAATAAAACATACCCCTAGGGCATTTATGGGCTAAAGACACCATCCAGGTAATTTGTAGGCTGACTTTTAAGTTGGTCAAATCTACTCACAAGCAAATGTGCTATACAATGAATGTCATAGACATAGTTCGTACTCATTGAATTGAAAAACCACAGAATGCGTAGATGGGTGGTACTTTGCAGTGGGATATTCAATGCTGTGACAGGAAAATTGTAATATGTGCAACAATTTTACAAGCACACATGTAACATGTTTATCCATTAATTCTAGAAAAAAGGTCCATGGCACTCCGATCGTTAATAGCCTCATCCCCGAAGTTGATTCTGCAGATTTCCGGAGAATGTTGTCAACTTTTGGTGTATAAGAAACGCTACTATTTTTTCTTTATTTACCCACTGGGAAATCTGTGGAGCCAAAGGATGTTGGTTGGAAGTTATGAGCGAAAATGTGCCCCATTTTTGGTCGACCCAAATTAATTTATACAGACTCTGATGGGATTACAAATTAATGTTTTACTCTCGCATCAAAACGGATTGAAATATCGCGCAATATTTACATATGGGGTTTGGATGAGTGAAGGCCAATCTAAAAAGATGAAAAAGAAAAAAACCCTAAAACCCCAAAATTAATCAAAATGAAAACTTCATATCTTAAATCGGGCCATGACCCTTGAACAAGCGTTGACACCAAACCATTGCTGTTTATACTTCCTAGCATAGATGAAAGATATTGTACTGTACACCTAAACTGTATAGAGATTATAAATCTGGATCTGGATAAATTTATCCTCCAGTAAACTGGTTCCCACATCACACTAGAGTGAAATCTTGATAACGGACATTAACATCCATCATTGTAGAGGTGTTGGTCCATGAAGAAGCCACCACCAGACATAGTTCACAGATCTCCCTTCCCTTGTCGGACGGAAAATTGGAAAACAGTTCACCCAAATATCGTATTAATGTGACTGCTGCAGAACTTGACCCTTCCAGACTGGCGAGGAGGTTCCTTTCTTCTTAGCGTATCCAGAAGTCATCGGTAATGGCTAGTGGTGGTGGTCAGGATGGAATTCAACGAGTGTGCGATCCGGGGCCCCCCCCAGCGTGTATCCAGATACGGACGTCCTAACATGGCCCAGAGGTGAAGCTAAACTTACACATGTGTTGGATAAATTACGAATTATAGGTTCACATCCGGACCGTAGCAGGGGGGTTGCGGGGGGCGACACACCCCCAAAAATGACAAAGGTCCACTTTTATGGTGTGAAGGTTTCCGCATTTGCCCATTTTGAAGGTCAGCTTTGTGATGTCTATGTTGCCGCTTGCCTAACTAAATTTTGTTATGTTAAGGGTCGTGTTGCATGGTATATGACTGAATAAGCAGTGGTTTTAATTGCACTTACGCCACCGGCCATGCGGTGTTATTGTACTGTTTTTGCAACGCTGGATGAGGTCAGATCCTTCACCCCCCTCCCCCCTTTATATACGGAATAAAGCGTACTCAATTACAATGAGAATGCTAGGGAGTCCATGCATAACCAGCATATTGATTTATTGCCTAGGTCATTGCACCTACATGTAGAAGGTAGAAGCTTCATGTGACCGTAAAGATGAGTATGGACACAATTGTTTTGCTGAAAATGAGTAGATTCGGGTGTGTTAGAAATAAGAATCTGGCCGGGTGCCACTGGGGCATCCTTGAGCATTGAGAAATCCAAGATGGCATCATCATAAATGATAATTATCTATTCTACTCTTATATTATCAAACTATGGAGTTACTAGATATACTATAGGATCAAATGAAACCCGTGTATGGCACTTTGGGTCAATGTGCAATGTTCAAATACAAATTTATAAAGCGCACAAGATCCAAAGAAAAATAAAAGACAATGTTCAGGGAGTCATGAAAAGTCACAAAGAATAAGCTCTTCAAAGAGATAAGTTTTAAGCTGCTCTTGAAATGTTTCACATTGGTGACAGTCTGATATGGAGTGGAGAGCGTTCCAAAGCCACTGGAGCTGTGAGGAGAATGATCGGCGGCCGTAAGTGGATAAGTTCCATTTCGGAGTATGAAGCAAGTACTGAGACGAAGATGAGCGAGGAGAACGATTTTGGGTGTCAGAGATGATAAATATGCCAAGATACTGAGGTGCAAGTCCACTGAGTGCTTTGTAGGTAAGGAGCCAAGATTTGATTGATACGAGACGATACAGGTAACCAGTTGCAGCTGTTTGAAAACTGGTGAAATGTGTTTGAAACTTCTTGGTTCCTTGAAGATAATTCTAGCTACAGAGTTTTGAGGGTGTGGAAGAAGTTGGAGGTGGGCATCAGGCAGGCAATATAATAGGCAGTGCCAGAGTTGAGTTTTGCTGAGATAACAGAGTGAACCAGTGTGGCCACAAGGTCATTGGAAAGGTACTTTCTAATTTACCAATTTGGAGAAAGAAAAAAATAGATTGCACGGACAAGTGTTACTTATGTGCTGCCTTTGGAAGGAGTTTATCATCAAACAAGGAGACAACTCGTATGTATGCGAGCGTAAAGTTAGTTTAAAATATGTTCCCCGCCGAATGTTGCGCTCACTAACATGCAATAAATGCAACTTCAACACCCCACCCCCTCCCCAATACCCCGGCAAAAATCCACCCCTCCCCAACACCCCGCAAAACCCCAACCCCCTCCCCAACACCCGTAAAATCCCCACGCCCTCTCCAACACACCCACCAAACTCCCACCCTCTCCCCAACACACCCCGAACACCCCACCCCCTCCTTAACAACCCTCAACACCAACCCCAATACCCGGTAACACACCTCCCCTTTCACCCAACACCCCGCAACGCATTCCCATCCCAACACCCTTGTAACACCCTCATCCCTCACCAACACTCCCCACCCCCTCCCCAACACCATACAACCACTCCACCCCCCTCCCCAACACCCCGCAACACAAAACCCCCATCCCCAAACACCCAGCAAACACCCTACCCCCTCCCCAACACACCGGCAATACCAACCCCTCCTCCCCAACACCACCCCGCAATACCCAACCCCTCCCCAACACCCCGCAAAAGCAACACAAACCACCCCTCCCAACCCTCACCCCCTCCCTATAGCCCTAGTAGTCTCATTGAGCGAAGGAATTTTGCTCTCCAGAGAACAGCAATTATGCATATTAATTGATCATTTGCATACCTAAGCCGGATATATCACATACTTTCAAATTGCAAAAAAAGACATATTTGTGCTCATGATAGCCTTTCATGCAGCGCAGGAATTTGAGTATCCGATTACAGTTTCAAAAAGATAGCAATTCTGCTGATTTTTGCATCTTAATTAGTCATTTGCTATACTAAATTGGCCGAAATACGCCCAAAATCTAATCGGGGTCAAGAACTCTTCAGCCCGATTCATTCCACCAAGGAAATCATTATACGCCTACGGAACTCCAGAAAAAACTTGTAGCACAGGCCTTGCAGGAACATTCTCGTAAATGAGGCAAATTAGATACTTAATTAGCATATTTTAACAGCCACAATCTAATCAGGTCGAGAAACTCATCAGCCCGCTTCCTTTCACCAAGTACGTTACATCAATGTCGCCCTTACGGAACTCCAGGTAAATCGTATACAAACATGGGTTAAATTTTGTCACAGACGGACGACGAACGGACGCTGCTCATTCATAGTAACCTGTCCGAACTCGGTCAGCGGGATGTGCCTCATGGATAGGCTTCATGAGACGATAGGAATTTTGAGTATCCGCATGTACCGTTCAAAAAGATAGCAATATGCTTGATTTTTGCAGATTATTATTAGCTCATGTGCATCTCAATTGGCACGAAATACCCCAAAATCTAATCGGGTGGAGAACTCTTCAACTGCTTCCTTCCACCAAGTTACTCATTGTTTTATTTACGCCCTACGGAACTCCAGAAAACTGTATCACAGGCCTTGCCCAGGAACATTCTCGTAAATTATGCAAATTAGATACTTAATTAGCATAGATTACGCCCAAAATCTTAATCAGGGCGGAGAAACTCATCCAGCCGCTTCTTTCCACCAAGTGACATCATGGTAGCCCTTACGGAACTCCAGATAAAATCGTATACACATGGGTTAACATTTTTGGCACAGACAGGACGGACGGACACGGACGAACGGACGGGCTCATTTTCATGTCCCCGTTACGAAATGTTCATGGGACGGGACAATAATAACCCCAATGTTCCGCGCAGATTCAGGCTGTTTCAATACCACTGAAACATATGTGTTGATATTTTGGAGAGGAGATGGAGAAAGATCAAATTTTGCTCCGTGATGAGGATGACTTCACGTCTGGAGTCATTTAATTTCAGTTTATTTTTGCGTTCATCCCAGTTTTAATGTCCTCAACACTGATTGTTAGAAGATACAGCAGAGGGACAAGTCAGATTTCTTAAAAGACAAGTAGAGCTGATTGTCATCCGCATACTGATGTTGTGAATGAAACTGAAAGTTGTTTGTTGCGGACGAATAAGTGGACCCAAGATGGATGAGATATGTTAAAATGGCAAAAGCAGTGAAGTGGCCCCAAAAACATAGAATTGTGCGCACAACCAATTCAGAAACAAGTTTATGTAGGAAATTTCCCATTTACAGAGAAAATTGATTGAGTCTTTCTGTTAAATATAAGAACGAAACCCACTGAAGTGCGGAGCCCTTGATACCAAGATTGGATAAGCGCTGTGTAGCAAATTCTCATGGTCAATGGGTCAAAGGCTGCGATAGGCTAGAGAAGAATGAGTAAAAACATATTGACCGGCGCGAGTTTGCAGAAGAAAGAAAGAATGGCATGTGAACATGTAGAAGGGCCGTTTCAGTACTGTGATGAATTTGTATATATGCAGGATTGACGTGGTTCAAAAAGAGAGTGTTTTCAGAAACAGTTGAACATCAGTCATACTTCAATTCAAAATGGAGCCAAATCCAATAAGTTTAAAATATGCCCAATAACAGCAAATACGGTGATAAAATATACGCTGAAGTATTAGGTATGTGCTTAGGACATTGTCAAAATAAATATATTTCTGATACATTTTAAATTGCTAACATGAGTCAATCAATCTTGGCAGCCAAACGTGAACATCTTCAAAAAATACTTGACCAAATTATAAGTATTTACAGCCTTTCACATCACAAATCAATGTGTCAATTACATAGAAATGTACTTGATCCAACCAAGTACAACATACATTTCGATTTGTTGCACAATTCGCTCAAAATCGAAATAAAAACTAAATATGGTGCCAAGTGTAAAAATTACACAATAGGAATTACATTTTTTCACATATGGACACTCAATTTATAATTTGACCCAATTTCATTTATCGGGATTACCTGGCATCACTTCGTTATGATCATAGGTACATTTCTAATTGTTTCATTGACACAATAATTTATACTTGAAGGTAATATTTAGACATTTTTGTCAAGTATTTTTTGAAGATATTCACGTTTTTTGGCTGCCATTTTGATTGACGTCATGTTACAAAGTATCAGAAATACATTTATTGTGTCTAATAACATAATTTAAGTACTTCATGTTTATTTTTTTATTGCAGGTATTTTTGCTGTTATAGGGCATATTTTAAAACTATTAGATTTGGCTTCCATTTTAAATTTGGAGTATGACTCAATGTTTCAAGTACAATGCACTTGTTCATTGGGTCCAATAGTATATCTAGTAACTCCATAGTTTGATAATATAGGGTTTAATAGATAATTATCATTTATGGGGACGCCATCTTGGATTTCTCAAAATGGTCAAGGATGCCCAGGGGTAGGCATATTTGTTTTTCCATAGATAACACACACATTTTTAATTCTTGATTTTCTTTACTCTAGGCCTATATAGTCTGTTATTTTGACGGAATAAATCCCATTAAGTAGGGGTATTGCACTTTACTCTGTAAAATAATCAAAACTTGCCGATGCTCCCTTGCGAAATGGATTCTGCTTTGACAGTATCTATGACCTATGTATAACTTTTTTTAGTAAGCTAGGGGGTCTTTTTGATTGGTGGATATATTAGAGGAGATGGCCGACCTCACCGATCTGATAAACGGAAACGGGCGGATCGCTCTCATACTTCTAGAACAAATAGTTTTAGCACAAAATGTATTAAAGGTGCATTTTGTGATTCCAGCACCTTCTGTTTTATTCATGGTTCACTAGATATCATTGAGAAAACCTTATTTTGCAATCACAATAGCCCTAACAATAACATAATACTAAGTTTACACAATGACCACTCGTACAAAAAGCAAGCTACTTAATTTGCGTGCGACCACTTTCCTATAGTACTCTGTACAAAATCACCTCCACGTTTGACGTTTATAGCGTGATTCGGCTAGGCTTTATAACTTCGCCAACCATTCCACCCAAACTTGCTTGATAGATGTCTTGGACTACCTTCTTCATAATATTGATGAAGGCATGTTCACTGGCGCAATCTTTTTGGACCTAAAAAAAGCGTTCGACACCATCCACCACAGAACGCTTCTTAGCAAGTTGAGCAAGAGTGGCATTCTTGGTCTGGAGCGCGAGTGGTTCAAGTCATATCTTACTGTTTCCAACTCTGCAAAATTGGTGATGACCAATCTGATTTACTTCCTGTGCTCTTTGGTGTGCCCCAAGGCTCCATACGGGGTCCTTTGCTGTTTAGCTTATATGTGAATGATCTGCCTTGTCATGTAAACAAGGATCAAGCTAAGGTATGTCTTTATGCAGACGATACAGCAATTTTTGCCAAGAGCCAAAGCATAGATCAGATTGGTACCATCTTGACTGAGGAAATGGACAAGGTCACTAAATGGTTGGACAAAAATAAGCTCACCCTAAATATCAAAAAAACAAAAGTCATGCTTTTTGGCAGTAAGATCAGAATTGCCAGAAATTCCACCAATCTTGAAGTCAAAATTCATGATACAGTACTTGAAGAGGTGAATAGCTTCAAGTACCTGGGGGTATACCTAGTTCTGCCAAGCATAACTCCACATTATGTCTTTAACATGTTGTCATTAACGGATGTGAAGTTATGCAAAAACACATGGAATACCTTTCCCCTGTAACCAGCATGAGCAGGCCATTTCAAGAGCCAACTTTGCAGACTGCAGACGAACAAAATATCAAAAGCAATTCAGAATCGAGTTGATATATGTTCCTTAGATAATAAATTACCTTTTGAAATAGTTATTCCTCAAAAATTTGTCTAAAAACAGTAGAAATCCATTATTTTCTGGAGAAACAACCTTTTTCATGCAGAAGTGATTGTAGTCACAATTTTCTTCAAAATTTTAATTTCTAATTCTTTTAAGTTTTTTTTCACATATGTCATCGCATTATAGAGGATCTCAAGTTGTGTTTGATAGTGAAAACAGGGATATATCGTACATTTGGAGGGATTTTGAGATCGACAAAGTTGAGGTAGGTAACAGGGGAAAGGAATTCCATGTGTTTTTGCATAACTTCACATCCGTTAATGACAACATGTTAAAGACATAATGTGGAGTTATGCTTAGCAGAACTAGGGGTATACCTACATGTAGAATTAGAAATTAAAAATTTTGAAGAAAATTGTGACTACAACCACTTCTGCATGAGAAAGGTTGTTTCTCCGGAAAATGAGGGGAAAGGTATTCCATGTGGTTTTGCATAACTTCACATCTGTTAAAGACATAATGCGGAGTTATGCTTAGCAGAACTAGGGGTATACCTAGATCCAGCAGTCACTTGGGAGGGGCACTTAAATCATGTCAGAAACTCTGTCAATAGAAAAATAGGCATTTTATACAGAACCAGATCTTTCTTGAAAAATGACACCCTTAACACCATGTATCAGTCTCTCATTCTTCCATCCTTTGATTATTGTGATGTCATCTGGGGTAACGCCCCTAAAAACATCTTACCAAGTTAACTAAGCTTCAAAACCGTGCAGGTAAAACTATCCTGAAAGTCAATAGGCATTTTCACATGAAAAGTATACTTGATTGTCTGGGTTGGAAAGACCTTGATACCAGACGAACTACCCCATTCTTAACACAATGGTCTATTAGTGTTTTTTTCAGGTAATGCGCCCAATTATTTGTGCAATATTTTCCAGAAAGTCAGTGATAATTCCCCTTACTTTACCAGAGGTAGTGAGCAGGGCAATTTCAAATTCCACACAACACCAAAACTTGCTCAGGCAAAAAGAACTTCACGTACGGGGCTCCGGGACCCATTTCGTGGAACAAGAATCCCACGGTCATGAAACAAACCCTTCGGCTTACAAACCTTTTCAAACATTCATTGTGGGGCTTAATTTATTTTCCATCACTCTTCAGATGATTATGTGCAATACTTTACTCATGATATTTAATTCAACTATATTACCAAGTGCAATGTATGGCCGTCTTATGTTTTATGTCTAATTTCATGTCATCTATTCGATATGATGCATGTCTTTTTATGTCGTCTATTAGGCCTCCCATTTATTAGTGGTCTACTATATTTACTTGCCTTAGTGTGACCACTTTCATTTTATTTTTAATCTTAAAGGACTGGTAAAACTTGTGTTTTTTTTACAGGTGACGTCGGCCATCCAAGAAGGGTGGTCTTCGGCGGGCCCTTTACCATGTAGGTTGTGGTTAGCTGCGGGTCCTGAGCTTGTGCCCAACTTCGGAGGTCAGATTTCTAGACAGTTAGTATAGATTTTCTTGCTATTGTAAATCCTAGGATTTTTTGGAGCGTTGGCGCAGGGCTTACGCATGGGCTAGCCCGTGGACCTCGCTGATGGTTCCTCTGTCTGCGTTGCGTTGCCATCTGCGGTTACACCCATCGAATGTGTGTCCTCAGCTTTGCTCAGTACAAACCTTCAGAAACACAAGGACAGCATAGGATGCATAGCAGAATGTTTTGTTGACATCTTTTACTGTTTACTTTCATTTCATTGATTACAGGAGTAACACTACTCCAATACAATGACTGTAATTACTGCCACTGGACAATAATGTTATTGTTAGATTAACAAGATTAGGCCATGAATTGAGAGATGGTCACTCATGAGCTCTCATGCACGCCATTTCACACCTTATCTTGTTTATGATAGCTTTATCAACAACCCTCAACACTGGGCATGATTGGAAGTGCGCTTGTTTATGTGAAGTATCATGATATTTACAATGCCCACAACACCTGTTTCCTTGATTTTTATGGAATTGAGCATGTGTAATCAGTATCTGGACAAATTTGGGCTTAGTAGTCATAACTAAAGTGATTTACGGTCAAGTTTCACTCATATTACTATTTTTGAGGCAACTACAGCCCATGTAAAACAAACATAATTATGGG
>JAMKCH010062788.1:0-16049 GCA_023653785.1 Ophioderma brevispina
AGGTTTTTAAAGCAATACATTGCATTAATTTTTTTTACCTACATCAGTTAATCATGACATTTTTCCCCTCCTAAGCTGCCGCCACCCCTGTTCTATAAATTGTAAGCGAGGGTTACATGCATCGTTGATGCTCTCGTTAATTATTACACCAAAAAAATATATTTCGAAATCTCTGAATCAGCCTTTAATTATGAATATAGAATGCTTTGTGGGCTAAAATGAGTGTAAAAGTCAGGGTTTTTATGTGTTAAAATATTTAGGATTTTGTGGGATCCTATCATGACCTTTATTGAATTGAAATTTACAAAAACTGGTGCATTGTGGGATGGACTCGATACATCCCCTGGGTTGGACATCGAACCGTCTTCATTTTTTCATCACTTCTCTTTCTTTGCACACCCTATACCTACAGCTCAAGCTACATGTACCTGTTTCCCCATTTGGATTTTTTTGTAGACAAGAGTCAGTGCGACACAATTAATGGGGCTGTGTTATTTTGTTAGTCCAATTGGCTGGGCTATTCACCCTGCCGCTCCGCATACCCATCCATTATTCAACACGAGACACAATGCAACACACGATATAATGATTACATAGACGATATATTCTGGCGTGTTATACACCGCATGCGCTGGAGTCTGAGAGTACTGCATGTATGTATTCCATGCCATTATTTCCAGGGTTGTGTACACAGACGTGAACATGAATAGGCCAATTGAGATTTTTTTTTTCTGATAATAGCTCCAATGCTAACACAATTTCAGTAAGAAACATAATTGTATTCACTAGACCTTTTGTGGTATATATATTAATCTGTGCTCTTTCACAGTTATAGACATCTGTGGAGAATTTTAACAACATATAGAAATGCTTGGTCTAAAAAATGGAAACCTTTGTAAATGAAAGGAGATTTTATGGCTTATACATGTATGGAATCGATAAAGGTCCCATGATATATGTTGGTGATAAAGTGTAATAAACCATACTTTGTGCTAATAGTTTGCCATTTAATTCAAAATTTTTCCGTCAGAAGTGGAAGAGAACCCAAACTTTTAAGATTACAATAGGACGCCAATACATGCAGCAACGTAACTTCGAGCCAGCAAAGATCTATTTTTTGTAATACTTAAATGGAAGCGTGATCATGTGACAGAAATAAAAAAATATGGAAATGCAGTTTTTAGATATACAATCAAAGATATGTTGTAAAATAACTACTTTAGTATCCATTGGTCATAACTGCCGTCCTCAAATAGACATATAGCTATGACGTCTAAAAATCTACACCAAACAGCTGACTGTGGTTTACAAAAGTACAGAATAACAAAGATCAATAATTTTTTTTTTTTTAATTTTTTAGTTTTTTGATATTTTATCATTTTAGCTTATAAATCTGGGATATCACACGGAAAGGCTTTTTGTGATCCGCAAGGCAAATTTTGGATACGCATGTACAGAACTTAAAGATCGTATAAAAAGTGCGGCCTAATGTCTTTAATACATGGATTTCAAGCCAACCACTTACAATTTAGTTTAGCACATCCTGCCAGTCACAACAATACCGCCGAATACAAATTTAATTACATTTTTTTCATTTTCAGATCAGCAAATCGCGGTTTACCCGTTAAAAACCCCAACCAGGACCGGGTCGTTTTGGCGGCCGAACGGCCAAATGCAACGAAAGGCATCTATTTTTTTTTAACGGCCCAGATGCAACGAAGCCAAATTTTGCCGTTTCATTGCATCTCGGCCGTTTTTCTTTCCCGGCACAGAATAAGTAGCGTAAAGAACGAAAGTCATAACGCCCAGATGCACTAAAAACATGCGCCATTTTCCCGGAAGAGGGGCCAGATGCAATGAGGAAAATCGCGTCATTTTCCCGGAAGAGGCCCAGATGCCACGAAAAACATCGCGGCCATTTTAAACCGGGAAAGACGTCCCAGATGCAACGAGAAAACAATCCGCGTGTAAATAATGCAGTAAAAACAGGGTAAATAAATCAATAACTAATAATAAATAATACTGGATGCGTACTGCACCCTGATTGCCATGAAATTTTAGCTTATGTTCGCCAGTCGTGAGTGGCGCTATTATTACGCTCATCATAGTCGTGCGTGGCGCTATGATGCAGTCATTCTTCCGGTTTACGTCATAATACGTTATGCAAATTAACCCAAGCTTACGAAAATGGTGGCGCTAATCACACCATCGAATCAATTGCTATGTGCATTTGTACAGTGTCACCCACCTTCTGAAAGCATTGCGCCTTTCTGCGGGCAAACCGATCCGAAATGCAGTGAAAAGCATCGCATCATGTCCAGTCAATAACGCCATATGCAACGAAAAACATCGCGTCATTTGTCCGGAAGACGGCCCAGATGTAACGAAAACATCGCGTCATTTTTCCGGTAAGACGGCCCAGATGCAATTAGAGCCAATGAGAGGCATTTGCGCTACCAAAAATATTTGTTGAACGGCCCAGATGCAACGAAAAGTATTTTCTCCTCCGACCGGTACGGCTGGAGGACGTTTTCGTTGCCATCTCATTTCCTCTCGGCCACGTTAGGGTAAATAAAAAAATAAATCTTAACCGCATGAAGCCACAAATCTCTTGATTGACAATGTTACCTGGTCGGCCCCTATGGCGGGCCGTTTCTTCCCTGCCAGATATGCTCGTAAGAGAGGTCTTAAAAATAAAGGAA
The DNA here is from genome assembly GCA_023653785.1 of Ophioderma brevispina. Lineage (NCBI taxonomy): Eukaryota > Metazoa > Echinodermata > Ophiuroidea > Amphilepidida > Ophiodermatidae > Ophioderma > Ophioderma brevispina. The sequence goes on from JAMKCH010062788.1 coordinate 2,703, forward strand.
CCTTCCATTTATATGTCCAACTGAATTGATGGAATTGGCTCTAATTGGCATTTGGAACCTCTGCGAAATATCCGGATCCACCTCTCTCTAAACCATTTCATTGGCTCCTCTCGGGTCTTGCTTGTGATTGGTGGAAGGGTTATCCGCCCAACAACCAACCTTCCCGCCCATATACTGGGGTCAGGCACAATCGACCGTACGGGAATAAACAATTGTCATCATTATGGACCCCGAAAGTTATTCGACAAGTAAGGCAAACATCACTTACATAATTATATCAGTACTGTATCTACAAGCCAGAAGTTAACTCAATGCTCATAATTTATAATGAGGTGCCCCAAATGTTTTTTTTGTGACAAAATGTGATACTAAATACTAGCCTCTGGGTCTGGTGAAAATCGCTACATCGTACTGCATGGTATCTGCATGTTGGGTTTATATCACCTCTCACTTTAGTAGACAACAACCACACAATGAATATTTTGGCAAGATAATAGTAAAAAAAGGCTTGTTTTGAAAATAAAAAAAGAAGCAATTATATCATAATTTTAAAAATTTTTTAATTTAATGAGTATTTTAATAAAAATAATACAGCACAGATATCCCTGAAACGCTATCACCTGTTATGACCGACGTTTCGGACCCAAACATACGATGCCATTCGATTTATTGCAGGCACTGTGGGCGCTACAGTATAGTCCTTGGGCCACTTCTGCCTCCTGCTCGAATAAACGGAACCTCACACTTCACAACTACCATCAATGCACGAAAAATTGGAATTTTTTTCCATAAGTTGAAAGAAGGTCACATTTTGCTACCGTGATTTAGGAATATCTTCGAGCACGCAACATAATTGGTTGAAATTGGAAGGTTCCATTTCAATAGGACTTCCTAGGAATATATTTGGCAGAAACGGCGCGCGAATAGGGCCCCTAGCCAGGAACTCGATTAAAAATAAATTTACATGCACAACCCCTGATTTGTCCACAAAATGGGCTGAAAAATCAAATTTTACTGCACAGGAAATTCTGCATTCACAGAGCCCAAGTTCTGCATTTGTGCATGTACGTAACCCCTCTAAATCGTGAGCACTGCCCTAGCAGCTTCCTAGGAAATGCTTAGTTCATTGCATAATTATTGCTATTTGCAATGTATTTTTTGTATATCATTCCTCATCACTAGGCCATTGTGTTTAAAATTTAATTAATTCAAAAAATAAAAAATTCCCCCCCCCCCCTTATTCAATAAAAAGTGAGATTTTGGTATCAGAATAAATTTCTTCCACATTATCCCAGTGAAATCAAGGCTGGAAAGTGTTTTCCTTTTCATGTTGTTATGAGCGAAAATGTCACCAAATGTGGTCGACCACACTCGAGCTATACTAGATTCCAGTTGATAGTGGAATAATCTCTACTTTTTTGTAGGTGGAGGTATGAATTGAGGGGATTAGTATATACAAATTTAGTCCGTGTATTTGTGGTATGATGTGCGCTATAGCCATGATAGCCAACCCTGAGCGGTTGGGCCATTCAGAGTCCCAATCAATAGTCAAAGCATAAACCCTAGAACGTTCAAAGAAAGCGCAAACTAAATCCAAGAATAGTTTCAGTGAAAGCAGGTGAAAGCTGATTTTATGAATAGTGAAGATAAACGTTCTGCATTGTAACACACAGGTGACTGAAGCCTTCTAAAATTTATGATATGTTGTTGGTAGGCAATGTTTAAAACCAATTCTGGGGTAGACACACTTTGCATCACATAGTATAAAATACAAAGTATTGACTGGACGAACAACGTAACTTTATTTGTAGTTGGCCACTTTCTTTCAATCTGATCTCTTTTGTATTGCGAGGAAGAAATCAAAGAATTTCTGGGTATTTCTGTCCCCTATTTTGAGTAATGGACGAAGTCCAAACTCCGCCCATAACTCTACCATCAATTTTAATCTACTATACTTACCTAACAAACAAGGCAAGCCTTATTCATCCACACAGCTTGTGTTCGGACCACATCCTTTTTACTCAGCTCACTATTCATATTTTCTATTTCAAATCGCTGACTCTGATGTTTTGTGCAAATTGCTCACTCTTCCTCCACTCTAAAAATGCCAGCATAGTAAATTAAAATTGGTGCCTAGAATAGGATTTGAAACTACATGACCTTTGAATTACCAAGACGAGCGCCGAAAAAGATTCATGTTTCCAATCATCTTTGAGACCCCCTGATTTTCCCGGACGTAGTATCGATCTTGATATAAGATGAACGGCCCTATTTTGTCATCCTGAATTTGAGCCCTCAAATCCATTACATTCCAAGATATTTAAATGATGTTTAAAAACTGTTTTAATGTTTGTTGTTAATGGTTAACACTCAGCAATATTAAGCACAGTACACCATTGAAGTCTTTGCAAAATGCATTATTGCTTCTACCATCAAAACCGCAAGTTTGTTTCCCATGGTATGAATGTGCGGATGTGAAGTGCCAGGCTCTCACATTAAGTAGAGAACACAAATAGACCATAAATTGGGAACCGACACCTTTAAAGGGACATAAGGGCATGAAAAAAATTACCTTATGAAAGGGACCCTTCTGAAATCACTTCTCACGATTTGAAGGCATTTGGATGTTTTCATTCTGTATAAACAGGAAGAGTTCAGGGGGGAGGTTGCAGTTTGTGTCAATTTCTGGACAAGGATGCTGACTTACTGACTAGCCAACATTTACCAACTTGAAAAGCATGTTGTCATCAGCACTCACAGACCATGGCATTGTATATGTGCTAATCATCTTTCATTCACTTGCCAGATCAATCTACACGAAGTACAATGCCTGCATCCCGGTCTGCATGCTTTTGAATTGTGTCGCAAAACATGCTAGATACACTGAAAATTCTGTCAGGGATTTGAAAACCTTGCTTGTGCTTTCTGTCCATGAAATGCCCCAAACTGCCAACTCTCCCCCCCCCAGACGTCTTTTTCCGTTTTTACTGTTTTTACAGAATGTAAACGTCCCAATTGTTTTTCAAAAACCCGCTGAAGTGATTTCAGTAAGTTTCCTTCTCATTCATGTCATTTTTTTTATGCCATTATGTCCCTAATGATTGCTGGGTTTAGATTAGTTTCATTTTTTAATTCTGACACTCCTGTAGTAGACAGGAGGGGGGCTAATTAACAGCGCGATGGATTTTTAAATTATTTTTTAATGTGGTAACAATTATTCTAAGTTAGTCCAAATAGTGGAATATGAATTGGAGGGAAAAATTATCAGTCTGTCAAAAACGGAAAAAAAATCAATTTTGGACATTCCAATGACTGCTCCTTGTCTCATAATACGTCTTATCAAGAAAGAGCCTGGGAGAAGAAACATTTTGCTTTTTCTTATTATTATTAGTCATGGAATTTAGAGACAAGTCTGAGAGCCATGGCCTGGGTCTAGGATTCTCAACATATTATGACAGTAGGTCGCCTGTCAAAATGTGTCAACATACTGAGAAACCAATTTATTCCTGTGCCCTTTGCAATCCACTATGTACACATACTCCTCAGCACATTGTCGTCAGCATGCCATACTGGTGTCATCCATTCGATCCATGAAGCCTGCATTCAGAATCACATAGGTATGTCTGTGATGGGACATGTATGCTCCTCAGTGCAAATTTTTCTTTTTCATCTATCTAAATTTTACTGAACATGGAATCATGCAATGTGAAATTGACCCATCCCCCAAGGAGGTTGCCTCTGGGAGTAGGAAGTTAATTGGTTCTGAGTTACGCATTGAGTATAGTACTGTGAGTTTACATCCAATTTAAAAAAGATTGTTTTTATAGGAAGGTGTGTTGGTACAAGTTACAATAGTATACTCCTCTTCCTCCTCCCCGCTTTCCTCTTCCTCCTTCTCCTCTTCCTCCTCCTATTCCTCCTCTTCTTTCTCTCCCTCCTTTTCCCTCCTCCTCCTCCTTCCTCCGCCCCACCACCACGAACTCCTCATCATACTCCGTTCGTCGCTCATCATCATCATCATCCTCAACCTTCCTCTTCACCTTCCTCCTCCTCCTTCCTCCTCACCTGCCTCAACCTCTCCTCCTCCTCCCATCTGCACCATCCTCATCCTCCACCCTCCTCACCACCTCCTCCTCATCATAAAAATCATCTTGCCCATCCTCATCATCACCTTCCTTCCTCAACCACCTCCTCATCATCAATCCTCATCTGCAACCATCCCCCCTCCTCAACCTTCCCCTCCCACCTCATGATCATCCTCATCTGCACCATCCTCATCCTCACCTTCCCTCAACGCCCTCTGCATCATCATCCTCATCTGCACATCCTCATCCTCACCTTCCTCAACCACCTCATCATCATCCTCCTCATCTGGCACCATCTCCTCACCTCTCAACCACCATCATCATTCACCTCATCTGCACCATCCTCCTCCTCCTCCTTACCTTCAACCTCCTCCTCATCCTCATCTGCACCATCTCTCCTTAACCTTCCTCAACCTCCTCCTCATCCTCATTATCACCATCCCAAATCCGCACCTTCCTCAACCACCTCCCAGCATCATCCTCATCGCACATCCTCATCCTCACTTCCTCAACCACCTCATCATCATCATCCAAAATTAACCTTAATGAAGGACCCTTACTGAAATCACTTCCACGAGTTTTTGAAAAGCAAAAAAAAAAATTTGGATGTGTACATTCTTGATCAACGACCTGAAGCGGTTGCAGTTTGCTTTTATCATTTGTTGTTGTCAATTTCTTTCCTGGAACAAGGATCTGACATTACTGCCAACCTTACCAAACTTGAAAGCATGGTGTTGTCATCAGCTCACAGACCATTGCTATTGTATATGATGTAATTCCATATTTCACTACTAAAACCAGATCAATATACAATAAAGTACAAATGCCTGAATCCCGTCCTGAATGATTTTGAATTGTCCCCCAAACATGCTAGCTACACTGAAAATTCTGTAAGGGATGTGAACACCTTGTTTTCTTGTTCCAGAAATTGCCACAAACTGGCCAACCCTCCCCCTCCCCCAAAGTCTTCCCGTTTTGTTTTTACTGTTTTTTACAGATGTAAACGTGCCAAATCGTTTTCAAAACCCGGGAAGTGATGTTCAGAAAGGGTCCTTCTCAGTTATTCAAATTTTTTTCATGCCATTAATGTCCCTTTAATTGATTAAAAAAAAATAGATTATTTTATAATTTTTATTACAATATTCTGACACACTCCTGTAGTAACAGGAAGTGGGGCTAATAACACCAAGCGGATGGATTTTTTAAAATTATTTTTGGTTTTAATTTAAATGAATTAACCATTCTTCATAAGTTATTCAAATATGTTGGGAATATGAATTGTAGGAAAAATTAATCATCTGTCATAACAAAACTGGAAAAACTGGAAAGAAAAAAATCAATTTGGACATCTCCAATGAATGGCTCCCTTGTCCTCATAATACATCTTAAAGAAAGAGCCTGGAGAAAGAAATCAGTTTGCTTTTCTTATATTTTATATTCTGAATTTAGACAAGTCATGAGAGCCATGGCCTGGGTCTAGGATTCTCAACATATTATGAATGTAGGTCGCCTGTCAAAATGTGTCAACATACTGAGAAACACTTTATTATTCCTGTGCCCTTTGCAATCCACTATGTACACATACTTACTCCCGCATCACATTGATCAGCATTGCCATAAAGGCTGGTGTCCATCCATTCCATCCATGAAGCCTGCCTTCAGAATCACAATAGGTCTGTTGCATGGACATGTAAATCTCCTCATTGCACAAAGGCAAAAACTATTTTCTCTTTTTCAATCTCATCTAAATTTAACCTATTACAACCTGGACCTCATGCATGTGAAATGGACCCATCCCCAAGGATGGGTTTGCCCTGTGAGTAGGATTAAAAATTTTGTGTATGGAGTTACGGGCATTGATTACTTGATTACAATTTCCAATTTAAAAAAGACTATGTTTTATAGTAATTTTGTTGGTATAAAGTTACAATATAATACTCCTCTTCCCCTCCACTTCCCTCCTTCCTCCTCTTCCTCCTCCTCCTATTCCTCCTCAGTCTTTCTCCTCCGTTTTCCGCTCCTCCCTTCCTCCTTCCTCCGACCGCCTCCTCATCAAATCGTCGTCGTCGTCCTCATCCATCATTCACATCATCCTCACCTTCCTCCTCCTCCTTCCACCACTTCCTCAACCTCTCCTTCCTCCCTCATCTGCACCATCCTCATCCTCACTTCCTCCACCACACCGTCCGTCATCATCATCTGCACCAATCCCATCCTCACCTTTCCTCCACCTCCTCCCCTCCTCTCGGCTTCTCCTGCACCATCCTCATCCTCACCATAGTTGTCACCGATCCCGCCTCACTCCTACCTCCATCCACATCCGTCCCTGCTTTCCCCCGTCTCTTCCTTCCCGTTACCCCCCCTCCCTCCGCTCCTCCTCCTCTTCCCCCCATGACGGGGTATAGCGAGGTACCTCAGGGTTCCTCAACAGAGGTGGCGGCGTTAATTGCCCGTGGCGCCTCTTCCACTCCCCGCAGGAGGGCGAAGTGGTCCCCCATGCTGGCAGCCTCATAATTTCTCCGCCCCCAGCGAGCCCGGCAGGGAGGCCCGCTGCACCCCGAGTATGAAAAAGCGGGCAAAGAACGCAAACAATGAGAGAACGCCAAGGGCCTCCAAGCGTCTGCGAAGCAGGTCAAGACAGATAGGCTCTCCGCTTAAAGCCATCCCGGCCGGTCCTGCGTGCCATCCTCCATCCTCCTCCCTGGTGGAAAGTGTCCCCCGATCCGTCCTCCCTCAGGAGGAGATAATGTCCATAGTCCCGTACCCCACTCCTTCCTTCTCAACCTCCTCTTGCGCCCCCCTCCGCTCCATCCTCCCAGCTTACTACTGGGCGACAGCACCTCCTGCACTCCTCCCCTCCGGTTCCATCCCTGCCTTCCACCCCCCCCGTCTGACGATTCCCCCCCGCGCTACCGTCTGGCTGAAAGGTCCTGCCGCCGGCTTTGCGCGTCCCAGGGGCCCCCCCCGACCCTCCGCTACCTGGAACGCTAGCCCATCCTTCACTCATCTTGTCTGGGGGGGTGGGTGGTGGGGGTGGGTTGTTGTTTGGGGGGGGGGTGGGGGGTTGGTGGGTGGGGGGGGGGGGGTATGGCATCGAAGGAGAGGCAACGGACGGTCATTTCCTGCCCCAAGCAACACTTCGACATCAAAGGGGCAGGACGAATGCTGTCCCCTTGATACTAGCCTACAGCCTGGCAGAATATGTAGAAGGTAGCGAGTCGGAACATAAAGACCCAAGGCACAAACAAATCTAAGTCACCACTAGGAGCCATCCCGCGAGACAGGTCGCTTAAGGTTTGGACACCTATCCGTCGCCCCTCTCCCTCCTGCCTAAGAGAAAGGGCCTCACGACTGTAAGGAAAACACGCCTCAACCCTTCGGAGTCTTTCGTAAGGGCCTGAAGCCTGCGCTTCCTTGACTCCGTTTTCCCGCCTGCCCCCGCCTGCACTCGCGTACCACGGTAAGCCATGCGCAGCGGGGTTGCGTCACGAAGGTTCGCCAATCCCCCTTGGGGTGACTGGGCGGTAGTGCGTAAACAGGGGAAACAAGTCTCTGAGGGAGGGAACTTCCTCCCCCCATCCTGCCGTACGCTCCTGTCCCTTTTAAGATAACGGCTCTCGCGTTATCCAGTACCCCCTCGCTCCTCCCTCCTCGCGTATGCTCTCCCCCTCCTCCTCCTCCTGGGCGCTCCCTCTCTTCCATCGGTCAAAAACGCTGCCATCCTCCTCGCCTTCCTCCACCTCCTCATCATCCATCCTCATCTTTGCACCATCTCCTCCTCCTCACTTCCTCAACCTCCTCATCATCCTCCTCATCTTCCCCATCCTCATCCTCCCTTCCTCAACCTCCTCCTCATCCTCCTCCTCTCACTTGGACCCTCCTCCTCCTCCCCTTCTGCCCTCCTCCCCTCATCTCTGCCTCTTCCCCATCCGTCCTCCTCGCCTCCTCATCCTCATCTCATCCTCATCCTCCCTCTGCATCTTGAGCAACACCTTGTCATCCATTTTGTCCATCAATTTCTTATTCATGGGCGGGGTTTAGTAGCAAACACGCAATATCAGTGGTTGTTGCTATCTTATAATGAGACGAAATTAGATAGTGCGTCGTCGCGCAAGAGTTTACGCTCGCATGTATAAGGTTCGCAGTGCAACCCAGCTAGTAACGGGTTTGGTTCATTTTGAGAGCGGGGGAATATTTTTGCTTTTTTAAACTAGATTATAAAATAAAAATATTTTAGGCGATAAAACAACCAAAACTAAATAAGAATGAGAATAAAACTAAGGATTTGTTGTGTTTTGCCTACTAATATCGGTCATATTTGGATTGGCAGTCCATTTTTTTTTTATAATTTTTTATTCGTAGTGGCTACCGGCTGCGCCGGCATCCACTACTCAAAATATTTGGCTGCCCAATCCAAAAAATAGATAACGATATTATATAGCAAAACAACACATCTGTCTGTTATTCTCTTAATTGTGTATTTGCATTCTTGTCCCTTTGGTTGATGAATATAGCCATTTCTTTGTTGTCATCATCGTTGTCATCATTGCCTTCACCAAGCCACGCTTTTAATAGACTGACAGATCCCATGTTTTAGGAGTAGTGGTCTTGCTTTCTTGGTGCCAAACGTAGGAATATTTCAACCAGAAACCAAAGTTTCAGAGGGTATCAAAACCCATTGTCTTCACACTCCAGGCTAAAAATGTGGTCAACCTATGGATTCTTCAGACTGAATGGGGTGCACAGGTTAATTTAAGTCACAAAGTCAATTTGTTAGCAGAAAAATTGACATTTTAATGAGGGCCTTTAATGGACAGCAATTTATCAAACTTAAAGAGACATGAGATTTCCAGAAAGAAGCGCCCCAATTATTGTCGAACCCCGGTTTTTTGCATATATTTGGAATGCTTACCAATGTATTAGATCACAACTGAAGTGAATTAGCCGAATATGCCGTCTTTATGTAATAAGATGATGATTTAGTACTTTCTGTCGTGCACGACAGAAAGTCAAAGCATGGTTTTCTATGGGGACGATTGCGATAGTCAGGCAAGTTCAAAACAAGGTTTGCAGGTTTTTTTCGTGTTTCGTGCTTGTTTGTCCAATAAACCTTCGAAACGTTCTCGGTAGGTGGTCAACATCCGATCAAGTGCAATTTGAGAGAAATTTGTATGATCCTCAAAAAATCTCCTCCTGTCACTTTAAATTCAAGGTAACCACTAATCCTATCCTCCAAAGGTAAAACATCAGTCCAAACTCAGGAGTGTTGATCAGGGTTTTTGGCCGTGTGGACGCATTCGAATTTTAAACTCCGGAGTTTTACCGAGGGTCTAGCAGGGTTTATCCCAAAAAAACTTGGGGGGGGGGGGAAGCTCAAACTCTGATAACACTCTGGAGTGTTTTGGAGTGTCATGCTATATGGACAGGTTCAGGGGATAGTGAGTGGAAGTGACCTCGCAAGGTCATTGTTGGTAACAAACTGTGTTTGAACTTCACGTGCGAAAGTCCACAGCTTCCGGTATGTTGATTTCTGGTCTACACTCCGATATGTGAATCGTTAGGGGATGATTTCAGGGTTTTGGCCATCCTTTGGACACAATTTGGAGTGAAGTAAATAATTGGATTCAATTTTCACCTCCGGAGTTTCAAACCCTTAGAGTTTTCTGACTGTGTGAACATGGCTATAGTCGCCGTCACAATTTCTTTTTCTGAAATAGGCGTCTACATACGCGCTAGAGTGTTGCTGTGTGTAACGCACATTTGTGTATTTCCTTTGCGCGCTGTCTGGCGGGAATGCTGTAAACTGTTTACTTGCCATCTAAATTACTACTCACCTTAGAACTCCTTTCACTACCAAACTCTACAATTACAACTTGACATTTTGCCTTTCCCATCCCCAAGTGGCCTTGTTGTCTGCATAGTCTGCTAACTCTGCCTGCTGCTGCTGATACTCAGCACTGACCTGAAATTTACCTTCTGAGAAGCTTTCAACACATTGCTGACAGGGGCTGGATAGGAATAGCAGCAGGCTTGGCAAGCAAGATGAATCTTGTCAAGTGAAACGGACACAATTTTGTGAAATTCATTTTTCACATTTTTGAAACAAATCCCCTTTCCCTTCTGGCACGATAATAATTGTTTCCATTATTTAGGTTAAAGAGACACTGGCACATTTGAAAAATAGTGCATGGTTGTAAAGCTTTTATATACAAAAGCCCTCACCCGAAAAGATTAAGACCAAATCAGCTTCCTTATGGGTAAACGGAACGATTTTGTAATTTAGCATCGCCGGCGACGCGAAATTCAGCAGACGATGAAAATGGCGTTTAACACAAGAACACGCACGCCGTATGCATATTTCCCACGCTATGCACACTGTTTGACCGGTCTATAACCTTTGTGGTTTTAATATCAGTGAGTATGAGTCAAAATATTCATGTTGTAATATACACATTTGTTGATTAAATTTATGGAAAACTTAAAAGTTGGCCTACAAATTACCTGGATATCTTTATCCTCATATCAATGCCCCTATGTGTTTTGGGGTATGTTATTTTTATGTGTAAAATATATCTCTGTTCTTCCAATGGCCTAGACTATCATTTGAGAGCAAATTGAAGAAATTTCATATTTTGTGAAAATGTGCCAGTGCCGCTTTAACATCTGTCCGGTATGGAATGGGGATTCGTATCTTTGAATATTGTTTTCTTAGTTTTCTATAAATTCAGTTGAAAAAAATAACTTATGAGAATTCTACAGACTTATCCATCACTTTAAAGACACTATCAGTGATTTGCTAAATCAGCAAATCGAAAAAAATCATCAAAAATCAGATTTTTTTTTTTTTTTTTTTTTTTGTACCAGCATTATTCAATGCTGGGAAAGTAACAGACTCGCTGTGCGGGAGGAGTGGCGAACCCCCCACAGCAAACATAATACGGAGGAGTCTGGCCCAAACGCTAAGGAAAGAGAGATGGGCACTCTGCGCACGAGCTTGCTCGGCGCGAGACTTTACTTTACTTACTTATTTTTATGTGTAAAATATATCTCTGTTCTTCCAATGGCCTAGACTATCATTTGAGAGCAAATTGAAGAAATTTCATATTTTGTGAAAATGTGCCAGTGCCGCTTTAACATCTGTCCGGTATGGAATGGGGATTCGTATCTTTGAATATTGTTTTCTTAGTTTTCTATAAATTATTCAGTTGAAAAAATAACTTATGAGAATTCTACAGACTAATCCATCACCTTAAAGCTATTCTTGCAAATTTCCAATGTTTTCACTCTTTTGCTTGGATCACTGATAGTGTCTTTAAGCCAACAATTCAAATGATATTAAAAAAATCTTATTTTTTAGGTGGCGGGGGATATGGATCAAAAACTTTTAAGATAATTTTTTTTTTAATGTGAAGGCCAATTTTAATGTACCTCTAAAACAAACTACAGATGTTGCAAGGTTGAGTACATTGCGAATTAAAAAAAAAATAATTTGCAGAAGTTCGATTGGGCATGAAAGGGAAAATATATATTTGTTTAATTTACATTTTACAGTAGCAGAAAAAATGCAGTAATGAAACATTCAAGGCAAGTACTCTAAGCAATGATTACTATAACAAATTCATAACAAGCATTAGCATTCTATTTTTGTTACGAGAGGATATTCCTACTTTGTCTAACCAAAAAGCTTGCTGAATTTTGAAAATTGGGAAGTAAGTCATCTTTTATAAGTCATAGAAGATTCATATGTGCCAAACTACAAACATACCGATCAATTTGAACCTATCAATACACATATGTGCCAGGATCTATGAGAAGTTCATGACATTTGACAACATATTGCTACTTGTAATAGGTGGAAATGAGTGGCAGATGGAAAGTAGGGATATTGCTCTGATTTTGGATGAGGGGGAAAAGTCCTTAAACATAATAATGGTAACTAACTAAGCCTTAACAACACAACCAGCATTGTGTTTTTATCATGCCCAGGATTTTTTTTTAGGGGAGGGGGGTTTTTGTGGGCCGCCAGCTATAGCTGGAGGACCACTTAGCAATCCATTGTGCGTGTGTATAATGTTAAGTTTCTTTTAAATTGACCTCAATTGAAAAGTTGAAGTTCAATTGAAACCAAACTTGTGTCATAGGTGCACCACAGGATCCCTCATATGTTGATGAGGTCAAAGTTCATGTACCAAGGTCAAAGGTCATGTGAGGTCAACATGAAAAATAGGCTAAAAATGTAAAATTGACCTCAATTGAAAAGTTGAAGTTCAATTGGAACCAAACTTGTGTCATAGGTGCACCATGGGATCCCTCATATGTTGATGAGGTCAAAGGTCATATGCCAAGGTCAAAGGTCATATAGCGGCTTACAGCTTATATTCTTTGAATATAGCGAGCACGAATGCCAAGAACCATGAAATTGGCAAAAGTGTTTGTTTTTACTGATATTTTAACCTTTTTTTGACAACAAAAATATTATCTTCCAAGTGTATTTTTGACCTTTTTAGCTCTTTTTAGTGGTTTTGGGGGCTTTTTGGAATTATTTGAGGGGGGGGGGCATCTGTGCTCCACCACCCCTCCCCTGGTTATGGGCCTGGTTTTTATACTTATGACTGTTCATATGGGAGTAATTTCAATCTCTCAAACCTCTAAATGTTTTAGATTAAGTGTTCATGATTGATTTTGTTTTTACTTTAAATGACTTAAGCCCTGGCCCACCAAAAAGTGCCAATATTTTTTGTAGGCAGGCAAAAAAGGACAGCGTCTTTAGTATGATTCTCAAGCTTTTTCTTCCCAGTCAAAGCTCTTTGGGGTGGGAGAACCTGCCCCTACAGGCCTCGCCGCCTATTATGCTAATGTTATACAATATGGTACTGTTATACATACATGTAGATGTATTTCCATTGGGCTCCTGCATGCAGCGCACTTGGACTTAGGTTACCTGACTAAAAATGTAGGCCCTATATCTACAATGCAATGGACATTACCTTCATTTTGCGGGAAGTAGCTGATTTTCTATTTGACTCACTATGTAATCCAATTTAAGGCTAGCTATATAGTCCATCAATGACATTCCAATAGACATCTGTCTATACAATTGATTTCCTGTCAATGAAATGCACATAGAATGTTTTGAATAACAGTTAATAACTGCAGTTTATCTTCACAAATTGTTATACCCCTTCTTGAAAAGCGTAGGGGATATTGCGATAGCATGCATGTCCGAACGTTTTTCACGTCTCCTTCGAAAAGTTTAAGTCCG
>JAMKCH010062789.1:0-50365 GCA_023653785.1 Ophioderma brevispina
CTATAAATCAACTCTTATTATATTAATGAAACAGTGGGATTAGGTTTGCAAAAATGTCATGAATGTTCCTATAAATCCACTCTTATTGGTTATAAATTTTAATGAGTTACATATTGCATAGCACAATCTGTTGCTGTTGAAGAAAGGCTTTTTGATCCAAATGTATTACAGTAATTAGTAGGTTTTCTACAGAAAGCAATTTCAAATACACTGTTGTGTAACAGTGACACATTTAAATGAAGCATTTAACAGCATTAAGATTCTAAACATGGCGTAAAGTTTCGAAATGCAATGTGTAAATTAAAAACACAAAGCTAAACACTATCTTCAACGACGCCTGACACGTCTAAAATGTGAAACATGCATTTAGTTTCTTAACACCTGATTGTATTACTTTTAGGCATGTTTAGGCATTTAGGGCCGTATTCTCAAACGATGTTTAAAATTAACAGTGGTTAGGCCTAAACTGTGGTTAGCTAAACGCATAGGTTAAAAACTGCAGGTTAAATATTTTAACAAGTCGTTTAGCTAACCACGATATTTAAATGCCATAAATATCATCCACTGAACTGTGACTTATCTTCGCCTATACATATTATGTTCGTGTGAACAATATTTATATGTGAGATAATGCCTTCCGTAGTTGTTAATGCTACGTAAGAAGTCCACTTCAAGAATGTCGCGTTATGCAAGGAGCTTTAGAATTTGTTCAGCTATGGAGAAAAAACACTGGGCCTATTGTTGTATGTCGCTGTGCTGCACTTGCCATCAGTCAATACTATAACCACATGATAACAGATACACACGAGCATAAAAATTAAAGCAAAGGGGAAAATGGACGAGAAGAAATTAACTGAGAACTCGGAAAAGAAAGATGAGAAATAAACGAGGCCACTGGTCTAACCTCGAGTATCACATATAGCTGAAAATACCAGGCACTTGATGAAAGCGTGAAGTTAAACACGCCTTAGACTACCCCCAGACCAAGTCTAAGTTTTAACAACGTTTTAGACATGTTTAAACAAGTTCGCTCAAAGTTTAACAGCATTTAAGGCTAATTGTGATTTACCGTGATTAGCGTTAAACATCGTTTGAGAATATGGGCCTTAGTTTTCTGCACACATTTTCCTAACTGAATGCTTAGAACCTATAAATGTCTGTATCAAGTACAGGTATCTTAACATACCCTGCAAGTGATAAGACCAAAAGTAACCTAATCAGGACATAATCGGACATTTTAGTCATTACTGTCCGTATGAACACTTACTACAACACATAAATTAATGGTGATTTTTCTAGCTTTTCTGTCAAATTTCAGTTGGAAAAAATAAGTTATGATAATTCTACATACTTATCCTTCTTTAAGCTATTTCTGCAAAATTCAAATATTTTGGCTCTTTCGGGTGGATCACTGATAGTGCCCTTAAGGCATTTCCTATGTAGGACAAAACATTTTATTTTGAAAAAAGTGAATATATCATAACATGTAAGCATACCATAAGAAATTATAAGGACTAGTATTTCATCAAGTGAATGCAAGAAGGTTGTGAGTATAATGCCAATAGCTGCCATTTGTCAGAAATCCCATCAAACATACTATTATGCCAAGACTTGAGTTACCTGAATAACCATTTCAAGAGCCACTGACTCAAGCAAATCTGAATTAAAGTCATTCTAATACATGGCAGCACATATGTATCACATGGCAGCTATTGCACTTATGACCTTCATGCATTCAAATGACGATTTATTTCATTCAATATTGTGCTCATCTTACCAGTCCCCATAAGAGCAATAACCAAAACTAATTCATGATTTAAAAGAGTTTTCTTGTACCCTACTCTGTGAGCTTTACCTACACAGAAATGGTACACAGGACATATCATGTGAATTGACTTAAAGTTGACAGTCAAGTCAAAGTCAGTTGGTCATTTCCAGCCTTTTTCCCTTCGTTTTCTGTCAAACGATCTTCATTTTAATAGTTAAATTTACACACCACTTGTAAAATATAGTTAAAGCAATAACAACATATATAAGGTGTTCATGGACTAGTCTGAAGGGCTTACAGAGGAATTTACACAATTCTGATGTTTATTTTCTGTATTTCAGCTGTGTAACCTAAGTCATTGGAATAAACCACTTACGAGTGGTTTTATTATAAATTACTTGATTTCCACACAAAGAAATTGTTTTAGGCTTATTAATTTCAAGTTTAGGAAACCTCAGCAGGGGAGGTAGGACATGCCAACCTAACAGCAACAGCAAATTCAAAACGGCATCAACTTCCAGGTGCTAGTCTGCTTCAAAGACTTAACGGTAGGAGGGCGCTCTTGCGCATATTGAACGATTACACACAGTCTTGACTAAAGACTAGGCCTGGTCACGAATATTTAAATCTAAATGACTGGAAATTACACTATTTTGCAGCGGGGTTAATCCACTAACCCCGACGGATTTTGAAGTCAATAATTTTTTCTTAATTTATCATAATATTACTAAGATCTTTTGAACAAAGGTTTAAGAGATGATTTTTTAATGTCACTGGGACCGAGACTGCCATGGTAAATGCACGTAGCAGTTCCCCAAATTACCGTTTGGAAATCCCCAATGCCCAAATCGAGCAGATCGTGTCCTACCCCCCTGAACCTCAGTTTTGATCAAAATTGAGGGTGTCCTATACGCAATTGTGTCAGTGTCCCTTCAATGTTATAAGACTCGACTGGGAAAGATGAAGAGAAACAAAACATTTCCAAATTCAGTGCTCTGGAAACGAGAATTTGACTGACAGTAACATTGACAAACTGATCCAGCATGGACAGATAGATAGCTTACACTCACGCCCGTGGGGAATGCGCACATTAAATCACGGCAAGTTGGTTCACAATAAACTGACAGGACGAAGCCTGCACCTGTACTATAATCCTTTGGTAATATCACCTTCCTGTTTTGAAGAATAAAATATAAGGTGACTGCGAGGGGCTTCACCACTATTAGCTATTCTATAGCTCATAACAATTTAATGATAGCCAGCTTAAGCCTGATATGAACGTAAATAAACCCTTTTCAAATTTGCATGACAACAGTTAACCTGGTAAATCCTGATTAAATGGGTATCATGCATCAGGGAAGAGATCAGTAGCATCCCACAATGCACTTCTTCCAATGGAGTTTTTTTGTACAGGTACTGATGTGAATCGTTAGAGATGGAACATGGGTAAATTAACAGTACTGATCACAAACTTGCATTTCAAGAATTTTTTGTCTCTTAACGATTCGCATGATTACCTGTACATAAATCTCCATTTGGTTACTCAGATGGTATAGAATGCTACAGTATGTAATGAGCGAATCAGAGATATTGTAAGAAATGTGGGTGGGAGTTAAAGTCTGACTCAGAGATTTCGAAATATAATTTTTTGTGTATAAATTAAAAATAATCAACTAGAACTAAAGATAGTGACCTAAAATGCCCAATTCCAAAGTTGGAGATGAATCAGATTTTTCATTTTCATGCAATAAACATTTATGTATAGTATGACAGTGCCATAGGATACTGTGTATAACAAAATTTCCGGATCTGGAATTTTATAACAATGTTGTGATTTTCGATATGAAGGACTTCGATTTGAGCTTAGCTATTTCACACAGTGATTAGTATATGGACAAGCATTATGTATATGCAAAAAAAAAATTCTTTGAAAAATTAGGGCGCCCTCATCTGGAAATCTGAGTCAGCCTTTAACTGTGGCAAGTTGGTTCAGAATGGGTGGACAGGTTGACACATTAAAAGATGGCAAATTGGTTCAGAGAAGGATAAATTTAAGCCTGCACCTCTATCTTAATCATACGTTAGTATTATCTTCATGTTTCATAGAATAAACTATTAAGTGATTGAAAGAAGGTCAGCTGTTTTATTATAAGAAAAGTATTGTTCAAAACAATTAAAGGGGCATTTCGTGATCCACAGCCTCGTCCCCCGACTTACCTCAGAAAAGTTGAGATTTTTATATCATCTGAACCGTCGGGCTAAGTATAGTATGTGTGCCCAATCTGAGGTGCAAATTCAATGGTCTCTGCAAGAAATTCGTGATTTTGTATTTTCTGTCCGTAAACGGACAGAAATTACTGTACAGTGGTCTATGGGAGATTGTGATATGAACATTTGCTCATAACACCAAAGCGCAAGATAAGAATTAACTGAAATTTTGGGATAAGCTTTTCTCAAGGATATCTAGCGAAACATAAGCAAAACAGAAGGGGTTAGAATCATGAAATGCACCTTTAAACATCACTTTGAGGGATTAGGAAAAAAATATTAGTAGATTTTACACTCTTAAGGGCCATGGCCCGATCACTAATAGCCTCGTCCCCAGAACCCCAGATTTTACCAGAAGTGGTCAACATTTTTGTATCTGAAGAAAGCTACTATTTTTCTCATTATCCTTGTGAAATCTTAGTACTTAAGGATGTTTGATTTGGAAGATATGAGCGAAAATGTGCCCAATTTTGGTTGACAAATATTATAGTTTTACACAGCTGTGTTTCCCCCGGGTCTCACTATAAGGTTCCAAGTTAGGCCTGCATTCTTTCTGGGGACATTTTTTCGATTTTTCTATTCAATTTGATTTCTCTACTATGAATTTATTATGATTATTTATTCTGCACTATTTTCAGGATTGAATTTTGTTTTTCTGTTTGTTTATGCTTGGTGTTATGATCTAAGTTTAGTGTTGGTTTAGATCTGTGTAGGTTAATCAAAGTTCTGTTTCGTTCTGACATCATTATTCAGGGTAGGTTGTAGTCCCCCTTGTTTTACCTTGTTTACCTGGGCCTCAGAACATTGCGTAACGAGACAGTCGATCCAGATAGGGAACCAAAATGCGAAGTTTCCCAACCAGAGGGGCAACATTCGTACGTTTGTCACGGTGATTTGGCTCCAATTAAGTCTGATTTGACGAATGCGAGCAGAGTTTTGCACGGAAAATCCCGAATATTATTATATACTCTTAATGTTGCCCCAATTTACTTTAGGCCTGAAAATTGGTAAAATTCTTGAAAAAAGAGGCGATGAAAAATGAATATTTTGATTCCATATGTCCACTCCTTTTTCATCTGATAGGAATGGGGGGCTACTAACAGTTTTCACCACGAATATTTCAACCCATTGACAGCTTAAAAAAATTTATTTTGTATCCCCAGAGAGTCCTGTGTAATAAAATTATATGTCGACCAAAATGGGAATTATATTTCACTCATAGCATCCCACCAAACCTCCTTTAGCCCTAAGATTTCACAGGGTAAATGAGAAAAATAGTAGCTTTCTTCTGAAACTGAATTTTGACCACTTCCGGTAAAATCTGGGGTCCTTGGGGACAAGGCTATTAGCGATTAGACCGTGACCCTTTGTCTTTGTTTTCTCCAGTAAAAAACAGTGATGTAAACTTACTCCACACTTCCTCCCATTGAAGTCAATGGCTACTGAAACAGAAATGCTCAACGATACATAGACATATAATTGGGACACTTTCAAAATGGGACAAAATAGAGGTACATATCAGTTGACAAAATTAAAAGCTTCAGATGGCAAAGTGAATTTCATAGGAGCTCACTTCTTTGGATGTCACGCAATTTCCATTCCCACAAACAACTGCTTTGAATGTTCGGGAAGGGTCACCTGAAATGCATGTGACAGATCGAAGCTACCGTAGCCATATTCCTTCTTGTATTCCTAATGGACGGGCTGGCATTGCCTGACAAATCCACCATTTTGTCTCTGTTCATGTATACCTAACAATTACAAAACAGTTTACTAACACAGGATTTCACACTTTGGATATAAGGATTTGAAAATTGTTCACTGACCAAATATTACCGATTCATATGTGAAGAAGTAGACCCTAGTATGAAAATCAATTTATTATGACAATTGAATTTAGGTTTAATTTTCCAAATAAAGCAACTATTTGGAAAAGCATTTATTGTTCACAGGCATATTGTTTTGTTAAAAGGGAAACTAGACATTAGGACCCTTGCCTGTTTTCTTTCAGAGAGGTACTGGGAATCATGTCTTAGATTTTACCGAAATGTATAATGTATACAGACGACTACCGTATCAGTTGACAACCATATCAGTTGACAAAATTACAAGCTGTAGATAGCAAAGTGAGTTTCCTAGGTGCTCACTTCAATGGATGTTACACAATTTGTATTCCCCACACAAACTGCACATGCGGGTGAATGTGCAGAAGGGTCAATTGAAATGCATGGGACAAAACAAAGCTATGTTCCTTGTATTCCCCTGACAGACTGACATTGGCTGACATTTCAAGGGGAAACCATTCCTATGCTTTGAGCAGCATACTTCCAGGCGGAAAAGTAATTTGGGATTCAGGTGTGCTCATTGTACCCGGTAGTACCTGCGAGTTTCTGCGAAAACATGCTTGAATTATAGCCTGACAATGAACCGGAATTGGCAAACAAGATGTCAATCGCGAGTTTAATCGTTCCTATACGTTTCTCTTTAATGGAGATTCCATTTGTTCCTGATGGAGTGTGACATTTGTAAGCATCCTTTCGAAGTTGTTAAAAGAGGTGTGCTACTCGATGCAGAAGCGGCAATACTATTGATCAATATTATTATTCATTATGTGAGAGAATGGGAAAGTAATGTAAAAGTCCTTAATATACTTTGAAGAGTGTTTTCAGGGAGTTTTTGTGGATAAAACATGTGAAATAGAAGGACAAAATTGCATAACATTTTAATAAGTGATTTTTCGTCGTTAAAACAATGATGTGGGTTGTTTCTCTTGTATAATTTGAAAAGTATTTTATAACATTGTGATGTAAGACCTTTTTATCTATTTCCCTATGCAAACATGGTGAAGAGTGAAGCAGATATAGTTGTTATTGCAAAAGCTTTTATACAAAATTGCATACTATTTCATGGAGTAGTGATTGTGGATATATAGGTAGATATCACAGCAGCGATGAAGCCAGCCCCCATAATTCTTTGCACCCAAACAATATTATCGACTGCAGTGCATGTTGACTCGCCATTTCTTTCTTTGTCACCACGAGGGTAACTTCCAATCTGGTCAAGTGTACACAACACATAGCCTACGCTACATAGTACACAGACATGAACATGACGAACTGTACACAAATTTGCTATAAGATACCAAACCTGAATTTTAAATTGTCAAGACCTTATTTATGCAAGTCCAAAAGAAAACAAACATGAAAGTCCGATATACCTTGACATGCTTGACATCATTGCCTAGACCCATTTTGACTGCCCGAGTCCAAGTCTGATGATTCCATGAAGCGTATAGCTCATCAGGGTCGAATCCCGGTGGGGACAGGTGCAGGGATTTAACCGGGTACTTAATCTGGATTTGATCTGAATACCAGCTATTGATTATAAACAGAATACCGCTCCCCTCCATGGTTCATTTGGAATTAGGCAAATGAATCATGAATGCATCCCATCCTTCGGAGGGGACTTTAAGCCGGTGGTCCTGTGTACAACGAGTCACAACTGTATGTGAACATCACAGCCAGTTTCAAATAAGAGTAGGGTGAAAATCTGCCCCAGCATCAGAAGCGGGCCATGTTAGGAGCGTCCGTATCATGGATACACGCGGCCCTGGATTAGCTTCTTTTTAGCGTATCCACAAGTCATTAGTAATGGCTTGTGGTGGTGTCAGGATTTATTCAAGCTGAATCCGGAGTCCGTGACATGACATGGTGTGAGGCTTACGCAGCTGATACATCCTGACACCACTAAAGCGAATTTCCATGACTTGTGGATATGACAGAAGATAACTAGATCCAGTAATGTCAATCCCACATTGCATTGCACATACAATTGTAAATTCAAAATTTGCAGCTTAAAGGGATTAGCAGCGATTTGCTAATCGAAACATCGAAAAAATCATTAAAGCCCTCTTTTTTTTTTGTTACTGGGCATGGATATGCGAACATAACCTGCAAGTGGTTGGCTTGAAATCCATGTATTAAAGACAAGGCAGTACTTTTTAGCTGATTCTGTAATTTCTATACGTGTGTATCAAAATTCCGACTTGAGATCAAAAAAAGCCTTTCCCGGTGAATATCACAGATTTTTAGTGTAGTATTATGCACCATGATCAATACAGTTTAACCTCAAACAAAAAAATTGATCTTTGTTTATTCTGTACTGGTAAACCACAATCAGCTGTTTAGTGCAGAGTTTGAACCGCCCATCGCTGTATCTATATTTGCGGGAGACGGTATGACAAATTTCCTCAGCTACTTCATTTTGTTCACTATTTGGTGGTTTTTTTCTTCATTAAAGCAGTTATATGGAATTGTACACACTTATTCCTATTTATAAGTTAAAAACATGCATTTCCACATTTTTTTTATTCTCTCGCATTATCGCTGCTAATCCCTTTAATTATCACACCAAATCAAGGATATACTTTTTAAATGTGTATGTTAGAAAACCTTTGTCAAACAAAATAATTTCTGACCACTAAAAATAATAATGCTTGTCTTTATTTAGTAAATAAGTGATTCAAGGTCACTGTTTTAATGTATGAACCAACCTCACAACAACATTTTAAAAGTTCACATCAAATTTGTTTAAATTAAACGTTGATTACCTTTTCCATAACACATTAATTTTTTGTCCAATCTTTTAGATAACTAGATTATGGTAAAAAAAAGAGAAAGAATCTAGTGGAGATGTCACCACATTTTGTATTCAACACATCATTCACAGTTTGCCAACGGAAATGATATGCATCTGTGTCAGTCTTGTTTTGAACCAAATCTCCGCCCACATGCTAGCTGCTTTTCAATGGAGCAGTGGCACTCTTGCACCACCTTCCAGAAGTAAAATTGGCCTTCACAGTGAAGCCACTTGTTTACTGAAGTGCAAACCTGGGCGGTCACGCATTTTCCGGATTGGATTGTTGCATATGATGCAGCTAGGTCTCAAGTTGTTTTGATAGCCTACTTTGGTTTTCGAGTGCTTGATGAATGAATGAAACACCATACTGCCAAATTCAACACCCATTACATTTTGTTCATATGTGTACTTTCAAATCGTGCTTGGAATAAGCAGTTTCTGTTTGAATATTTTTAAAAATCATGGGGAAAAATAGTTGCAAGTCATTCTTTAAAGCAATGGTTATTTGTTCAAGACCAATTTTGTACAGAAAAGATCAACATGATTACATATACTGGAATATTTTCAGATTTCAAACATTTTGATAACATTTTCCCAAATTGTTATTAAAAATACCATACTGCCAAATTTAACACCATGGTGATTCTAGTGTCCAGTCTTCAGTTAAGTCTCCAGTGTCCACACACACATAGTACATAATAAGTTTGAGACAAATAATGCAAATGAAACTGTTTATTATCTTGTATCCATCCTCTCAATTGGAGGGCAGAAGAGAATATTGCTAGCAGTACAGGTTATCAGCGCTGTCATTTATGTCCAGGACAATTAATTTTGATCATCATTATGCATTTTCAATTCAGGTACTTTGTATTTATCAATACCAAATACTAATTTAACAATACCACCACAGGAATGAATTTGTTTTTGTATCTTAATTTAAAAAAAAAAAAAAAAAACGGAACTATTATTGGTTACATTTTCTTGTCAATATTTTGTAAAAAAGGAGGGTAAAGTTTCCAAAACATTTTTTTAAAGTGATGAGTTATCAGTTTTTTCAATTTACTGACACTTTGTCATGCTGGTCAACATGTCGCAATGGTCAATAGTCTGCCAGTGAATACATCAATGTGTGACGCTAGTAGCAATATTATCTAAGAATTAATACACTTTTAATTTATATTTCCATGAGTCATTGACCAAAGACTTGGCTTAATAGTATATGATGGGAGTTTCTGACAAATGGCAGCAGTAATTATAATAGAACACTTTGAAGTGTTACAAAATTTGAAATCATCTTGTTTTAATGTATTTATACATTTAAAATACATTTTCTTATTCACTTTACAGTTTGATCAATACTACACTGGCAAGTTGAATAATATTGGGACATCTAGCCTTAATGGAATCCTGCTCTATGAAATGATATTTAGACATAATATACAGGCTGTCCCAAAAAATGTTACCACTCAAGATACAGACATTTAGTTAAAAACAAAAGTATGTTTGGGGCTTTGTTTGGTGTGCTCTTAAAGTCCATTAAGTAAGCTTTTATTCCCTATTTATTTAATTCCAATCCAATATGTAGAACAAAAGATATGCTTCATCAAAAAGGAGAGTGCAAAATCGGATTGGTCTGATTTGCATTGGTTACATTTGTAAGATTGCGGGAAACATGATTTTGTACACTCTAAATTACAGGGATTTAAAATAAATCCCAAATGATTGTGATTAGGGACGCATCCATTTTAGAGTTAAAAAATTAAAT
This sequence comes from Ophioderma brevispina, assembly GCA_023653785.1. Taxonomy (NCBI): domain Eukaryota; kingdom Metazoa; phylum Echinodermata; class Ophiuroidea; order Amphilepidida; family Ophiodermatidae; genus Ophioderma; species Ophioderma brevispina. The sequence goes on from JAMKCH010062789.1 coordinate 10,440, forward strand.
CTTATAGATTTAAAATTCTAATCTATAAGATTTAATTTTAAATCTAAAAATGGATTGGTCCCCAATCACAATCCTTTGGGATTTATTTTAAATCCTTGTAATTTAGAGTGTAACATACTCAAATTGGAAGTTATTGATTGGCTATTGAATACTGAAGATTGAAAATTTGTTTTGAACTTCATTATGGTAAATAAAGTGTGAACATTGTCTTTATGATCAGCGATACTTTGGTGTATGTGTTTTTTCAAAAATTAATCAGTCGGTTCACTTTTATTAACAGACTTAGTCTTATCAAATCTCTCAAAATTACGCAGACTGGTAAAACCAAACCAAGCAAAACAAACAGTCAGATACTTTGAATTCCCATTTTGAATTCCCAAGGAAACCTATGATTCTGTAGATAGCATTAACAACAAAAACACACAAACAAAAAAAGTCCTACATGGACTAGTGAAGCATGCAAAATTGGAAATAAAGACACCTGTAGAAAACCCAACAGACTCAAATTGGACCAGAACAGCAATAACTCAAACCATCTCTCTTGTTAGAAGAGCCGTTGTGGTAGATCCAACGATAAGTGCATGGTAAAACACAGTACATAGTCTCTCAGGGTCTTCACTGTATACCCCGGCAAGATCTCATTGTTTCATTTAAAGGAATGAAGATGTGCTCTGAAGTCAAGTGCATTCATGTTGCGTCCATTCATTCTCATCTTAAAGGCAGAAACTGGACCAAGTGGATTTGACTCTCACCCTTGAATTAAGCCTATCGGTTGTCTACAGATCCGATTGGAATTGAAATAAATGGCATATAATGCTCTTTTATTGCTATTAGGCTTGAACAGATACCAAACAAAGACCCATGCACACTTTTCGTTTTAACAATAGCATCAAGTGTAAATTTTTTTGAAACAGCCTGTAATGCACTCTCATGCAGTCATTTTATATGTTTGGAAATGCTTCTGAGTGGTTGGTTTTGTACAAATTTGTAGGCAAAACCCAGTAAAACATGCTTCATGCTATAATTTCATGATAATGAAATCACAGTCACCTTCCACCCCCCGACTACTTTTGGCACAGATTCTGAAATCTCTCTGCAGTATGTTACATCACATGAATTTCATGTTTTTGTAGGAAAGGAGTGTGGTTAACAACTAAAGAGTGAGAACAATATTCAGTGATGACTTCATTCCTTGGTGTGTCTCATATATAGCTTGTGATTATTAAATATGTTCAGTCAGGCAGGCCCGTACGCAGGGGGTGCGGCCTGCCCCCCCCCCAAAAAAACTCCATAAAAGGTGCAAAGGTCCACTTTTGCTGATTATTGTTTATGAAAGGTGCACTTTTTTGTGATTAACTGTTCAAAAGTCAAACAGAGGACCATTTTAGGGGGGTTAGGTCCACTTTTAGCAAAAAAGGTCCATTTTTTCGAACAAGGGTCCCTTTTCAAAGTCCCGCCCCCTCAATAAATCCTGCTACACCCTGTCTGGTAGGCCAATCATCTTTAAATTTCCTAGGCTAGGTAAAATTTTCAGGTCCAACACCGGCATTATAAATGTGGTCGTGCATTTCAATTCATAATTTTTTTATTTAGCACTTTTGTTATATGTAGGAAACAATAGTGATGCACCCCTCTCCCATTGAGAATTCCTGGATCGGCCCCTGAAATGTAACTATCAGTGATTTAAAAAGTGTTTTATATTTGAATTGCAAGGAATAGCTAAAATTGAGTGATTGGTCTGTCAAATTCTTATAAGGCAAGAAAATTTCTTTAGGCCAGCACATTTTGATTTTGAGCCATTTTAACAACCCACATTATTTATTTGCTTGTTGTTGCTTACAGATAAAAACTCCAAAATTGATTAAAATATCATGTTGCAAAATGCCAAATTTTGATTTTTTTAAATGATTCTTAATATTTTATGATTTGGCAAATCCATTGCCTTTATGTCCACTGCCCATACACTTTCCCCTCTACTCATACACCTAAATCACAATTTCTCTCGGATTTAACCGCTAAAATGAATCAAAATTTAAACAATTTACAAACGTATTCCTTCACATTTTGGAACTGGTAAAAATATGAATTTAAAAAGAGCTTCAAAATACTAGCGAGGACATCAGGTACCTTTTTTTAAACATTTTTATTTTTTGAGTTTTTTAAATATTGTGTAATGAATATGTAAGAATATAAATTCTTGGCAAATGTTCAGATTTCTGGTATGTGAATGATCCCTTTTTAAGTATAGAAATGGGTCACCTTTTGTCAATTTGCTAAAAATGTCAAGATTTTAAAAAAAAATGTCAAATTTGTGTGTTTAAATTTGGCCCAAAATCTGCATCTCTTCTCCTGTATCCGCTGTGGGTCCTTGTGTTGGCAAAAATTAGTATAGATATGGGCCTACTTAGAGCCTCTCATAGTTAGTCACTGGGGACAATCTACACGAGGCGCAGATCGATCGATGCGCATCACCCCTACATCCTTCAAACCCCGAGATCCATCAACAATCCAGACATTGGAGACCGTTTAAGAACTCTACACGGCGGCGCAGTGAGTGCGAAATTACGGCGACCTTTCGAAGCATAAAGTGTACAAATGCTTGTAACCTTGGTGATCGAGGAATACTTTACGCGTAACCTAACAGGTAATGGGCTTAAAGTGCAGCGACACTCACCAGCGTGTACACACCATGTACGCGTTGTTCAGATCTGAATCAAGTTTGGCCGTTGCCCTGTATACGCAAAAATGATACGAGAACTGGATCCAATCTGGATCTGCGCTGCCGTGTAGTTGCCTCCCCCCACCCCCCCTCCCCTCTAATCCAATCCAACTTGAGACCCCCCTCCCCATTTTGTATTTTCTTGTTTCAAGTTTGATCATATAGGCATAGAAGACAATAGAATTTTATTTGAGATTTCCTTCTCACTTTCTACTAAATATCTCTATTTAATGCAATCAGTCAGTAATCGGTTGTAAAATACAAGCGTTTGGATGAATGTGCCATAAAACCCTGGTTTTGAATTTCTTCCTCTCCAATACAACATGCACAATGAACGTTAACAGAATACCAATTGGCATGAATAAAACAATCAATGATTCTCCTTCAATTAGTTATCCTACGAGCATATCAACCATGGGTAGCTTCTACCATAGCATCCTGCTATGCTTTGCCATGTAGAAAAAAGAAAGCTGCCAATATTCTGTCAATTCATCCATTTTGATGAAAATGAAATCATTATTTTTAGAGAAATTGTTTTGTCATAGTTTGGGAGTTGGAAGGTATGACTCTTATGCAGTGTTGGAGTGAGTCCAGACTCATAAGTCCAGCTACGGCCGAGTCCGATTTCATCAGCGTCGAGTCTGAGTCCGAGTCGATCCATCGTGCCTGAGTCCGAGTCCGGCAGGTCTGAGTCCCTGCGTCCATGGGACCTGAGTCCGAGTCTGATTCCGATCCTGGCAGGTCTGAAGTCCGAGTCCGAGTCCATTGAGTCCGAGTCCACGTCCAGATAACGTGGACTTGAATCTATTCAGACACCTCTTATTGGGCTAATTTAACATTATATTGGGATTGAAATTACTTGGCCAGGAGTTATGCCCACCTCGTGTAAGCGCAAAAAGCAACACAGCTGATTACTTTTGGCATTACGCATCTTGAAACGAGTGCAACATTCTCCGGCTCACGCAGACCATGCTTGCTTGTGTTCGTGCCTGTCCACAAAATATCAGACTTATTCCTTATGAAGATGTAAATTAGCCAAAATGTCTTTTTAAATTTTAAACCCTTAATTCAGCTTAGAATATAAAATAATCACAACAGCTGAATCGAAGACTGAAGATAGAAGTGAAAAAGAAAATACCTCTGAATATGAACGAAAAATACTTTTGAAATACTGTAAAATTGAATTATAAAAAACAAAAAACCAAGCAAAAATTAAAAAATAAAAGCATGTTTGTCTGTAGATGTTTGTGAAGTACATTTCATGGAGGCTAGCTCAACATTTTCATTTTTTTTTATTCTAAGTTGAAATTTTTATCGACTCAGCCGGACTCATCTTTGAGTCCGAGTCCGGCAGTCCGAGTCCGAGTCCATGGGAGCCTGAGTCCGAGTCCACGGGGGCCTGAGTCCGAGTCAAAGTCCGAGTCCACTAAGCATGAGTCCGCGTCCGAGTCCGAGTCCAAGTCCGGACTCGGACTCACCGTTTGAGTCCGAGTCCGGACTCCCGGACTCGCTCCACTCGGTCTTATTCCCTTTGTATTTCATGTTTGTGGAGTTAACAACCCAGCCCCTTCTCCAGGTTTCGGTTCCCTCTCAGCTTAAAGCGGCACTGGCATTTTTCAGCAAATATAAAATTCTTCATTTGATCACCAATGATATCTAGGCCATTGTAAGATAGTAGAGTATTTTACATATAAACTAACATACCCAAAACAGGTAGGGACATTAATAACGAGGCTAAAACCTCCAGGTAATTTGTAGGTCCACTTTAGTTTTTGTCGTAACTTTAATCAACAAAAGCTAACAAATGTGTCTATTAACCATGAATATCACAGACTCGTACTCAATTGTATTTAAACCACCAATGGTCACAGACCGATCGAAAGCAGGTTTACATGCCATGGGAATCATGCTCTGCCGCGTGTTTTCTTGTGTTAAAACAATCATTTCCCTCGTCTGCTAATGTCGTCCTGCGGCATTAATGATAAAAATCGTTCTTTTTACCTTAAGGGCGCTGATTTTTGTCTTTAACATTTCAGTTGAGGGCTATGTATATAAAGCTTTACACCATGCAACAATATCATTTTAAAAATTGTAGGGCACACTATTTTTCAAATGTGCCAGTGTCTCTTTAATGTAACATGGGTTACAGAGATTAACTTACCATTATATGACGCAGCAGTCGATTAACATGCTCAATTTGTGTGCAAAATCCTCTGTGATGTGGCCATGTTAAATGCATAATGGTTTCTCCAGAGAGTTTGTTTGAGCGACATGCATGAGTGCATATGACTATGATCATGCACATTCCTGCTAAGCGCACTCTGACTACATAGACTACAATTCAGTACACTCTTGCTCCCATCGAACTTATTCTATATTTTCAGAAAAACAATACAATTTGAATAAAAAGCATTCATGATTTTTTGCCTTATTTGAATTGAGCAGACAAATGCATTTGTTTGAGACCAACTTCTAGTATTGGGTCAGGTACCTTGAGAATGACTGCTCAAGTGAGCTTCCTTCCCAAGCCATTGCCTAAACCACTGATTTTTGTGCGGGAAGGTCCTACAGAGACTCATCCTGCTGTACCTTGATGAGAATAATGCTGGCTATGCGTGTGTCCTTCACATTCAAGGGATTTGGGCCTTGACCACAATACAATTTTCCTTAGATAAAGCTGATATTGCTTTTCCCATTCCATTATGAAAGCACCCATGAATTTTCATAGGCATTGATTCTTCCTGTCTGATAAAAGACTTACTATTTTTTATACCCGTGTATCAGCCTTTCTCCTCCCATGCAGGCCCGACGATGAGATTAAACGCATATAAATCTGGGACTTTATGCAGCGTCACGCCAATGGGTGTCCGTAATTGATGTGGTATGCGCCGTCCTCATGGACATTTAAAGACACTAACAAATTACCGGCACTGCCCTAATGCCATTGTGCGAGGACAGAAATGGGGGAGCACAATTACGTTTTGTGCAAGCTAGGCAGATACGATGGTTTTAAGAATCGTAGTGAGCGATTGCCGGACTATCTAAAAGGAAATGGCTATTTTGGTGGTATAATTGTGTGTTGCTGTCAACATTAACAGTCCAACTCGTCAGATTCTTGATTAATTCGCATATTTTCCGATATTGCTATTAGATGATGTGTTGAGTTACAACATAGTAGAAAATGTAACAGCATCCAGGATATTTTACATGTACTTCCATTTGTTATTTGTGCAGTCAGAGATCTTAGAATACTTTTGTTTGTTTTGGTGCAGTCAACAATACTGTGCAAGTACTTCTGTTTGGGTTGTGTATCCTCAGTGATACTGGTCACTTTGTGATGCCCTCAGTGAAACTGGTACTTGTCAGGTAATTGACATAATTTGTTAAAGGTCATGGCCCGATCGCAAATCCTCTGTGGACTCCAATGGCAGCCTTATTTCCAATCTGTAATTTTGTTTTCAGTGCAGAAATTGCTGAGGCTCCTTATTGAGTAATGCACCACATTAATTCTGGTCAGAGAAAATTGCTTTGTAAGTAATCTGATTTGATTCCAGTGAAACCTGAAATATCCCATGGTTCATCGCATGACCTATTCACTTTTTTTTAACTTTCCAAGCAAGCCGTAGGCATATTACCCTATAGTTACACATTTTGCCACGTAGACGCACTTGTGTATGGCAGAGATAGGATCAAGTGATACTGTAAAATTTTACTCCGCTGGAAAATAATTAAAACCTAAATCTCCAATATATAGGCAATATGTTTTGATTGACTGATTCTTGATACTTGTTAGCCCTAGTCCTACAGAGTGACCTAAATTTAATAATTTACTTGCTTCAAAACCTTAACCAATGAGTTTATCACTCTATGTTAAAGTATAACTGATTATTATTAGGTATTGGGGTGAGTGGACAATACGCTGAGATGGGGCAAATGGGGCAGTGGCGTAACGGGCCTGCCGCTCTGAGGGGGCAAATTTCCGGTCTTGGGAATTTTCCCTCTTAGGGGTGTTCAAAGGACAATTTTTCCCGGTCAGAGGTCTAAAACGCTGATTTAGCATGAGTTTTGCATTTTTTTTCCGGCCAAAGTCGTCGGGGGGGCAACCTGCCCCCCCCTTGGCGCCCCCCGCCTTTTACGCTCCTGAAAGGGGTGTAATATGCCTGGGGTCCTAGGCCACATCCAAAAAGAAAACATTACCGTGAACCCAAAAATGTAATAACTGTTCTTGCGGCCCATATGTAATGGGACCCATAACTAATAATATAATAATATAATCTTTTTTATATAGCACTTTAACTGTATAGTCTCCAAGCCTGTTTTCCTATTATTATACGCCGCTGTAGGAATCGTCACAAATCTTTGCTTCACTCTAGGTGGCTGGCGGCCAAGCGCACATCCCTATCAGCACTTAGATTGTTAATATAGTCTCCCATAACATGACAGCTCCCCATATTTCAGTTGGGTCAGCGAGGTAATTGAGATTACGTATCTTGCCCCAGGGACACAACATGTTGGCCTCGGTGGGGCTCGAACCATGCCTTTAAATGATCACAAGTCCTGCCTATAGCCACTGGACCACATGCGCTCTCATCAAGTTCCACCGGGACTGCCAATTTCTCTCGGCAGACATGAAAGTGAAGATATGGTATGGGAATTTTTAGACATGTAATGATAAAAAAATATGTGACACAAACCTTGAATTTATAATTCTTTTGAGGATAAAAGGGATTGTTTTGAAACAGAGCTGTGCCTGATACAATCAGCTAAATCCATAAATGTTTGCATGAAATGTGAGACAAAAAGTATTTTTTACAGCCCTAAAACCACAGCTGTAATCCCAAAACATTGTTCTCAAATGATTTGTAGTTGGTACTTGGTGGTTGTGGTGGTTAATTGTAGGTAAACCAGAGTACTGTTTAAGTGAAAAAACGTACTGTATTCGCTGTATTGATGAGCTTCAGAGAGTGACTGAAAGTCGGTTCATGGTGTTTATGAGCCCCTGTGACCAGCAAACCTTTTCCAATCGTGAGGACATGTGCCAGTAGGATGGACTGCAAAACGATGGCTTAAAGGACACTATCAGTGATTGCTAAACAGCAAATCGAAAAAAAAAATCATCAAAAATCAGATTTTTGAATGTATGCAACAAGAAGGTAGCCTAACATACCCTGCAAATATGAAAGACCAGAAGCAACCTAATAAGGACAGAAGCGGAGAGATGGAGATTTAGTCATTATGTCCGTTCGGACACCTTACTACAAACACTTAATTGAATGAAAATCGTATCATGGCACACTGCCGTTTTCTTACCTTTTCTGTCAATTCTACAGCTGGAAAACGGGAAACTTATGAGATTCTACAGAACTTATCCTTCACTTTGAAGCTATTCTGCAATTTCAAATATTTTCAATTCACTGATAGTGCTTTAAAGGTGCAACGAGAGATTTCACAAATCGGGTGTAGCGTAAAAAAATCCAAAAGTACTGATTTGCCCTGATGTAAAAGCTTTCAATCATACATATCCCCACCTAAAATGATTTTAAGCTGAGAAAAAAATGTTTCTATGATAAAAATTGTGAAAATTTCAATTTGTATATGAGCAATTCAGCCTATGTGTTTATGTTAAAGGGAACCTCAATGAAAGAGTGGATTCGTTGTTACGATTTCATGAGGCGAAGCCCGAATGAATTTGTAACTACGAATCCCTCTTTCGAGTGGTTTCGCTGACTTAAACCATTGCTCACAATGTAAAATCAATGTCCGTAACAAAAAATTCGTAAATTTTGCATATTACTCATCCATTGAGAGTCTGAAAGAGTTGAAAGACTGTTTATTGGCATGGATAAGTTAAGTATCGATCTACTTGGTCGAGTCACACATCGTACATGTAGGGTGCAGTATAAATACTGTAGTCTGGATATGCATGTGTGTGTCTTGATGTCCCAGGTACCCATTCAGTGAACACGGCTGATGGATACAGTATATACGGGACAAGATTTAATTAATTGTATCAATTCCAACGGGATATGCACTTGGATTACAACCATAGGTTCGGATGCACTTGCCAGGAGGAATGGATTAGGATTAATACCTGGGAATATTATGATGGCAACGATAATTTATTCCACATAAAGCAGATATCAGCTAACTGCAGAATCATACACTTTGGAAACATATGTAACGACCGACTATGAGAGTTATATGGACAGATTAATTTTGAAATGTACTATTCCCCAGGAGTATGCCAAGGATTACAACTGTCCAGATTGCCCAGTCTATAGGAAGGGGCGTGAAATGTTTCATTTTAGACCAAAATTGTCCGGGGAGGGTACTCCACATATATGACCATACGGGGAAGTGCCGCAAATATGGGTCATTTTCAACCTTTGGTATATGAAAAACTCCTTTTTCATGCCATTTTAGTATAGAATAGATCCCTTTTTTAAAATGTTATAAAATTGTTGGAAAATGACGTCAAAGTTCCTAAATCTGCAGCAAAACTTTGCTAATAACGTGGGAACATTTTGAGAAAAAAGAAAAATGGCAATTTGTGTTTAAAAATTTGGCCTAAAATCTAAATCTCTGGTCTAGCTATCAGCTTTTTCCAACCAAAATTGGTATAGATGGGTCATTTGCAGACTCACGGAGGACTCCCTACCAAAGCCAAATCACCCCCCCTCGGGGGGGGGGGGGGGGGATTGCTTCAGCTTCACGCTACCCATAGAGTTCAAATTGCGATTATGGATTGCATTTTGATAATGTTTTTCAATGTCTTATCGGACAGTTTAAAAATGAGCCACAAAGGCAAATAACGATAAAAAAAATCCTGGTAGCACATGCCTTTTTTGATTAAGGTATGGACCTATAATTTTTTTTGTTTCATGTTTGGTTATTTGTAAAAGCTATGGTTTAGTTCAATTGGTCATCGGAAAACTATTGTATTGATTGTAAAAAGTCCCCCAATTTACATGCATGCTTAATTAGCATTAATAATTAGGCGATAGATAATAAGGCACTACGTGAAGCATATAGCAGACACTACGGTAGGTGTAACATATCAACTTATACATTATTTTACAGCATAAAAGACTAAGCAGTGCTGGGACATCCTCAAAATCAAAATTTACGTTTGTGTAAAAATTATTTTAAAAAAATTAAAAAAAAAAATTGAGGAAAATCAGGAAAATCAATAAAATCGTCAGCTAATTAAAATGCATAAGCTCCACAGGTCCCCCCTTGTGAATATAAATTGGGAAAAACAAGCAATGGCAAGCACAAATCATCATAAACAAACAACTCCAGCAAGTTTCATTGAAAAAATGTAAAATAAAAATCACAGGAGTGTTCCAAAAATGTACTTAAATGATACACGAAACTTCGAGAAAGTGGTAAAAAACATGTAGAAACACTTTTTTTAATTATGCAAATATATGCAAGAATATCAAAATTATTTTTCTCAAGGTAAGTTAAAAGGCAGGACTAAATTAATCTCAATTTTGTTGAATAAATGTATCTATAGCTGTTTAGTTTTTTGAGATATAATTTTTTTTAATTATTTTTTTAAATATCGCAGCGGTTTTGAAAAAATATAGAAATAATTTATAAAAGCTCACTGGTTGAAAAACAAAAATAAATAAAAAAGAAATAGAATTGCGTGTTTTCAATTGGCATCTTTAAACTTTCGTAACTTGGGAACCGCAGCTACGATTTCCATCAAACAAAAAAGCATATTAAAATACTATTTCCCCTTCTTTCTATAAGATACATATTGCAAAAAACATATTAACACAATAATTTATAGGTCTCAACCTTAAAAATAAAAAGGACGATGATGGTTTCAGGGCAAAAAGAAGCTGAGATAAACCCTTTTTGTTGGCAATTACCAAGATGAAGTTCATTATAGTGGCTTTGTTCGTGTCTTCGTCAGATAGTCAATGTGGGATCTTCTACTCAAGCAACCCTACATTTTATAACCCCCCTGCATCCCCCGAAAACTTGTGAAGAACCCTACGTGTTAAAATATGCCCGTCGCCGCCCACTTTGTTTGTTTTGACCTAACACCACTAATCATAATCATTGGATAATACAAAATGATGAAAAAAAATCAATTTAATCACTCTATGGACATGTAAGCTGCATTACAATTCTAAATGTGTGGGTATATTTCCGGCGGTGGTGCTGTGGGTATTTTCTTGGCATATTATTATATTTATAAAAATTATAAAATTGTGTAAAAAAAACTAAGGTCCAGGTTAATTAAGAGTCAATTATTGTACTTCTTCCAAACTTCAACTAAACGCTTTACCTCAGCTTTAATTCTATTTGCTGGGTGTATCATAGCGACAGCTAAACAACACCCAAATGAAACATCATATATAAAGGAAAATATTTTTTAGTTTATACCACCGCATACAGAATTCCCTCCTGATGGTGTTTTGTCGCCAGGTGCACTTGTGTGTAACCCCATTATTCATAATCAACGTTTGGAGTCAATGGCAACAGTGAAAGTTTGGTTTATAAAACTATAAAATTTAGATTAATTTTTCATCATCTGTGAAATTTTTCTAACATGGTAATCCACAAAATGCTGAATAATTTCTTGTGTGTTTAAATTCTCTGGAATACAAAACTTACAATTCCTAATTGTTTGACACCAAAAGTTATCATAGATAGACCACCTAAAATTACACTTATCGTGGCATTCTTATTTGTCCCTTCCCCATTACCCATATAACAGAGTTTTATTTTTGCGTGTTCTAACTCGCTATATATTCATTTTGGTGACATCCACATTGTAACTATAAGCCTTCTATCTGTAACACTAATCTGTAACCGCATAGTTAAATCTTCTTCGGCCCCAGGATATATAATGTTTATATGTTTGGTCATAGAGTAAAAAATGTTAAAAGAGACTTATTATTAGTGCGTGGTGGGATTCTCCAGGCTTTGCTGAAAGAGCAAAGTCCATCGGTGATAACGTCTTGGATATCATAAATTGTAAAACTTTATTTAATTCAATGAAACCCAAAGCTTACCAAAATTGGGAAAGTTCATAAAAAAAATCTTTTGTTATGTTTATTATTGAAGAATTATTTATTTCGTCGTTTTCAGAGGGATTTTTAAGTATTGTTTTTTTTAATCTCACTAATTTCTCCCCATCGAAATCAATTGTTTGTTCTTGCTCTAACAGAAAAATATGACTTGTACCATCTCAATGGGAAACACTATTACTTCCGAAGGCATGAGGAGTTATAACATGTTCATTTTGAACCGCTTATCCACTATTGTTTAATTTAGAGCAACATCTGTTTCATCTTAGGCGTTCCAATATTGATAATTTTATTATTATCCATATCCAAATTTCCTGTCCATTGTATCGCCTGACTTTTTAACTTTATGATTAGTAATATGGGATACGTATTGAAATACGTACTCCAGCAGTAGGCAGCATCTTTTCTATTTACGGGTGTTTTCAGTTGATAATTTTATTACCTCCCATTAGTAAGATCGCTGGTTATTTGAGCTAAGTCAAGAGTTGAAGAACTTTCACTTTCAAGATCATGTCTGGGGTCCATAAATTGCTCATTATATATAAATATATATTTATTTACTCAAGTACTAAGTCGATGGGATGTAAAAGTGGTTTGTTTCGCTTATGTTGAATGCTCTTCATTTCCCCATTCAACATTAAAATCGAAGTCTAACTCATTAATACTCTCCGATTGAAGAAACTTAAAATGGGGTTCTCTCAAAATTGATTGTAAAATATTCTCCTAAAGATTCAGTCGACATTGGGAATAACACCTACCATTGAAGATGGTTTTAATTGCTGATTATTATTTTCCATATTGGCTATTGTTGATAATGGCTTTAAAGAAATAATATCTTTTTTTGGTAAAACTTCAATAACGCTGTCTCCTTCGTACGCCCCAGTCAACCAATCATCACTATCCCATCCCAATAAATAAATACCGTATAGGCTCTGGCAACCAAATTTGATATCCATTGGAATAACCATACGATTAAACCATTCGTTTATTTACTGTGATCTGAAACCTCAATTTCACTTGTTAAAGTTTCAACTAATTGTAACAAATGTGTATAGTCCAGATTTAATTTTTTACCACCTCGGTAGATTCGCCACCCAAGTTTTCCCATCTCCATGTTTGCCTCTTCATACAATTTATACCAACCTACCCATACCAAATAAGTTGAATTCCAATCATTACCCTTTTATTCGAGTTATCAATCTCGTGTAAAGTATATGGTTTTACCCTTTACTAGCATTTCGGTCTTGTTAATGAACATTTATATATTATTTAAATATTATTTAATGAGTATTCCATTAGACTACAGTATAATCAAATGCAAAATATCGTGGCGGGTTTGTGTATGACCAACTCATCATTTAGCCCTAGTACGACCAACCATAACAATTCCCAAACAAAACAATTTCATGTAAATTTCCGCACATCTTGACTAATTACAACTACCACAATAAAGATCCTGAAAATTTATAATGATTGGCATTTCACTCCCATGCAATTCTGGCAGAATCAATTGAATTTTGGCATGTGGTGTGCTACCACTGGTTTGTGGCGGTATCCAAAATCAGTTACGCGCATAAAAGATCCAATGATTAGAATGTTTTCGATTTCATGGCTTATTATCAATACGTCTCATTCTAACAACCGAAATGCAATGCCCTTTACCATCCGATGACATCTTTAATACCCTAAACATGGAATTAAGTTAAATACTTTTGAAAGAATTTGTTCTGATTTGGCATTCCTGAGCTGACTTTAGACAAAAATAGACCCCTCACACGGCCTGGGCGCTTTTCTCTACTATACAATTTCACAAAAAGTATTCTCATCACTCATATGAAATGACCAAAGAAAAGTGTAGAAAAAGGTGCGATTCACGATCCCACAAACAGCAATTTTTACTGTGCATGTACCATCTTCGTGTAAATTTGGATCCGGACCATCGCACACATATAAAATTGAAGATATTGAGGCAATACTTTGACGATCAAATTCCCATGGATGCTCATGGTAGTTTGTATTGATAAAAGTAAAGGATTCACACAGGAAGGCATAACACGAATAAACAATTCTATAAAGAACTTACGTAGGGCTATATTAGGGGCAAATCTCAGCGAGATCAAACAATTTTGGGATAGGCTAATAGCTTTGATGCTCAAAAAACAATTTATAGCCAACTGTTGAAAGATGTAATTTTCATTCCGAAAATTGACCTTTACCAAGTTCAATAGAAAGATATCAAGCCACATGCAATATGGCCCGTTCCAAAAGTAGATTACGTGTATTGGGCTAGATCATTATATGATTCCAAAGTGATATGGATTTGTGATTGGTACTATTAACGGTTATAATAATATAATCGTAATCGCATCATACGATTTACAACTGGGACATAAATGAAGTAAATGAAGAAATCAATGCTCAAGAAACCTTCCCCAATCACCCACACGATATGAATTTGATCCACCTTCGACACAAGATTAGCCCCCTGACTTTGATTACACCTCCGGTAAAAGATTTACCTCCAGTGCAAGATGATTTTGATAAACCACAGGCACAAGATTTGCCCCATGTGCAGGATATACCTCCAGTGGAAAGATTATCAAAAAATAAATGATATACTAAACACATGATGAAATAAAAAAAATAAAAAAAATAAAAAAAATAAAAAATTTTTTGATTTGGTTTTTGAAATAACATAATTATACAAATACCTGCTAAAGCACACAAGTATCCAAACATGTTAAGCTACAAATCCAACACGCTGAGACAGATTTTTAACAACAAAACTAACAATACTAACCAATGATACCTGGTAAAGCAGCTAACATCTTAATCAGCTATTTTAATAATATAAGTTTGATATTTTGTTAAGTTATCTTTTATCCATTCGCTGCAGTTTTTCGGTGTAGTCGGCTCCTGGCCCAGGTTTTGTGGTCCTGGTTTAGGTTTTTGGTCCTGGCCTCCGGTTAATTGCAGAGCTGCATTTTTTGTAAGCTCACAGAATTCCTTCACTAAGCAGCAAATAGCCATACTCTAAGCAGTTAAAATTGAATAAAATAGTAAATACCACCTTGTTTCTGTAAAATAAAGTGCGAACACGTTCACCTAAATGTCATATCTTTCATTTAACATCTTGTCTATGGTCTGCCTGACTCGCTCAATTGAACATTCTAAATTTGGCCATCGTACTCTTGAATTTCCCTATCCATAATTTGATTTTTTCCCCTTTCCTCTATTCTGCAATTCTTTTCTTGTTTCTTTTCTTCAAAATCACAGCAGGTGTGTCATCATCTTCGCTATCACCGGCTTTTAATTCTCTTACTTTGCCTTTTAAACTTTCTCTGCAACACACACCGTTAAATGTTTAACACTTGCCTCATATTTTTAAGGGAACGGATCTCATCCGGCTAATTCACGGTATGGTAATGCTCCTTCAGGACCTATAGCAATTCGGGTTGTGCATCTGTTTCTATAACTTTTTTCAAGTTTTCTTGTACCTTTTGATATCTTGCAATCTATGTTTTCCCCTGGAAAATCTGGGCTTCCTGTTGCTTTTGCCATATCTTTGCTTATTTCGTTTAATGATTGCCGGTTGTTCGGGGGTTGTTTTGGTCTAGCCCCAGGGCTGTAATTCTCAACTCCAAGAACAATTCTAAAACAAAATAACGCCCCCTAAGTTACTTTCCTTTTGTGTAGCCTCTCTCTGGCTATTACTTAGTGCAAAAATTTATTTGGATTTTTAAGCATTTGTCAGTCTAATTTCTTTACCATCATAAATATATATACCTGTTTAGTCTTTTCATCTATCATAAAAAACTGCTTAAGATGTGAGGGGTGCATTTAAATCTACATGCCATCCTTTTTGTTCGATGGATCATAAATTTATTTTTAACTCGTCGATTTCTTCACTTCTAATGTCTGCTCCTGTTCTGGTACATTTGGTAAACCACCAACGATGTTTTCATCATGAAAATCATCACCATATTTGAAATCAATCAAAAATTTATCTTCCTTAACAGGATCTTCCTCAAATATGATCCATTTCAAGGTATCTTCTCTAGGATCATGTCTGCCATTTGATTAAAAAATTATATATTAATATATAAAAATGAGTACGATATGTACACAAACTTAACCCAAACAGAAAGCTTAGAAAACGAAAAGGAATTAAAGGTTGTCGACGTACTTTGTACAACACACAGGTACCAGCACAATTGATGAAAATGGAATACTAACTGTTTAGAATTTCCAGACCTAGAAGAATGATGTCATAGTACCAGGTACTTTCAAAAATATCATTCAAAATAGATCTTAATGCAGACAATGATGCCCCAATAGAACATTTAAATAACCTAGGAAGAGCAATTGTTAGCAACTTGAAGTAAAAATGAGAGGGTCAATCTGTGTTTACTTGAATGACAGTGACGTGTTTCTCAGCATTCCAGGACCTATGGAAATCAACAAAAGACGTGAAATGCCCGTTTATTCAAGGTATTCAATTCTTTAGCAGTCGAAAAGTTAGAATTAACGCAGGAGATAAAGGCTCTGCAGCAAAAGACTTGGCCCATGGCACGGCTTATGATAAACGTTTTTCTGCATGCCCTTGACCTTTGAATTACTTAGAAACCCCACATGCATATTTCCAACAACACGGAACTTAAAGATATATTATCCTACGAGCCTGACATTTAACAATTATGGCAAAGTCAAGTACGTTCTGATACTCTGCACTCTACACAATTTCAGATATTCGTTTAGAATTCGATGTAATAACATCACTAGAATTGGCCACCATGATAAAAAATCATAAACAAGGTACGACACAGTATTGTATGACAGGGTAGTTCGACACACTAAAATATACCATTTGGATAAATCAAATACAATTTGGAATATCAAATGGCTCCACAAGCAAAATCTATGAAAGGAATCCTATTTCTATGGGTTGATCCCACGGCTAATCCATTAGACGGTAGAGATACAGAAAAGTTTCTACAACCCCAAAATACAAAAGTATCAGTAACATTAGATGGAAATCCAAACCAGCTCTATGCATCAGGACCAAATTTTCAACCTTTTAATATGAAATCCCAAAAAAGCACTTTGCCGATGGAAACCACCGCACTGTAAACAACGCAATTGCAAAAGAACTTGAATTATCGGATATATCCTTAACCAATTTTACCTAACTACAAAATATGGCCTTTTGGCTTGAATATGAGGAATCTATGATGATGACTCTCTGCTGGATCTGGTCGAAAAATTGAAGGGGCTGCAGTCAATCCAATAGAACTGAGACGAAACAGAGGCTGCTGGTATTTGGATGCTTATGTTACTATATTTCTGATGCCCAACTAACTTTGAGAATTCACGATTGGTAGGTGCTGTGTCATTAAATTTCCTTATATATAAATAATGTTTGTATCTAAAGTCCACGCTGCAATTATCGCTGGATCAACAGGATCGGGGAAAAGTTGGGTTTGCTATGATTTACTTGAAAAAACAAAATTCGAATTTTTTCAAATCATCATCATTGTTGTCTACGTGGGCGATATTACAAGCATCTTAAATCGATCGTGGTTATTCAACTATCCAGAACATATCTTTTTGTTGACCCTAACGAATTACTATCGCGGTCAGATGTGATCCTTTGAATTTTATACAAGTAAAATGTTTTTGTGAATACTTATTGAAAATTGGATGAAAGTCATGTTGTGTTTTCTGATTGAAATGATTGTTCTCGCAGAAGGGAATGACCAAGAAAAAGAGAAGGCTACCTATCCGACATTAGCTTCAGTGGCAAGAACATTTACATTGCTCATTTGGGTCCTACACAGAATACAACTCAGTATTGAAAGACTTAAGAGAGCAAATAAAATGGTTGGCTTTATTCTACTGCAAAGACAGGGATTCTTTCGAGGAAGCTTCGAGAAAACGATGTTATTCCGCTCCCTTAAGAAAGAGAAAAAGCGTGATTGTGCTGGCCAGATACCTCAAAACGATTTTGATAACCGAACAACCACAAGTTATTATTTTGAAAATAACCCTTCCTTAGTAGTTTCTTTTTTTTTAATGAATTATATGTTGAATGAACTATGTCAAATAACCTTACTCAAATATCTGTATTAATAACAATTTCTAAAACAAAAAAATTAAAAATATTCAATTAAAAAAGTATGGTTAATAAATATATCATGGATTTAAAAATATTTTTAAATCAAGTAGAGGGGACACCTCAGGAGAACAAACATAACATTAACAAGAAAAAATGAAAGAACGCTTGATTCAAGCAGTTTTTGCGGTGGTGCAAGCAAGTTTTATTTGGGAAAGCAATAATAGCACAATGAAATAGAAAATCTGAGGGAAAACATTACAAAACTATATGCATATAGAAAGCTGTTCTTGGTGGTCTCATTACAGAACACTTAAAAAAACACAATGATTTATGCTTACTCTAGAGCGGTTGAGTTCATGTGTCCTATGGTAAGCCAAAGGTCGATATGCAGTATATAATGTGGGTGAATTAAATCAAAGTCTACACCAAGGGTCCATTTTCTTGATTTGGCATTATCTTCACTTACATGCAAGTTGTACCATGAGTATGGACACTTCCTAACACCTCTTGAAGCTGTGCTGCTGACTAGTAATTATGTTATATCTGCTGATCAAATTAATTATCAAAAGCCTATGCAATCAGATCAGCAGACCAGCAGCAAACAGGCCATGCAGCAACAGGCCATGCAGCAACAGGCCATGCAGCAACATGCTATGCAGCAACATGCTATGCAGCAACAGGCTATGCAGCAACAGGCTATGCAACAAAATCAAGCTAGTTATCAACAAATGCCAATAGTACATGATGAAACTGTTATTAACAAAACTTATTATTTTAAATATATGGAGACTGAAAACAATATCATAGTGTTCGAGCCCTTAACAGTGAAATTAAAGACTAAACATATTGAGCAAGAAAAGAAGTTGCAGCAGAATGGAATAGGAAAAATATCATAGTATTCGAACCCCAACAGTGGAGTCAAAAACTAAAATTCAAAATGTGTTAAGCAAGGAAAGAGCGGGCTATGTAGCAAAATTCAACTAGCTATGTAGCAAAATTCAACTAGCTATGTAGCAAAATTCAACTAGCTATGTAGCAAAAATTCAGCTAGCTATGTAGCAAAAATTCAGCTAGTTATGTAGCAAAAATTCAGCTAACTATGTAGCAAAAAATTAGCTAGTTATGTAGCAAAAATTCAGCTAGCAATGTAGCAAAATCCAATTAGCTATGTAGCAAGATTAAAACTAGTTATTAACAAAAAATATATTGTTTTAAATATATGGAGACAGAAACCAATACAGTAGTTAATGAACCGGTAGTACCTCCAACACTGGACCCCCCAAAGTTCAAAAACTAAGAATCCCAAACGGTGGAACAAGGAAAGAGGTTGGCAGAATGGAATAGGAAAAATAAGGAAACCCAAGTTAGAACCGGTGCACAAGCAAGCACCTATTTTGAATGACTCACCTGCGCAGCAAGCGCAAGACACAAACTATTGATTTTCAGGAGGCAATTTGGTTGCTGGTGGAATTATGTTGGTATTGTATATTGTCTCAGCGTGATGCACAAGTGCCTGTACAAGTGTCCCCGCACAAGGCCCGCAACAAGCGCCTGCAGCAAGTTGGTCCTCACAAATACCTCCCCCACAATTCCTGCTGTCTGAAATTCCCGCACCTTTAGGCGATCTTTTGCTATGGCAATATTTTTTTTCTTTAAAATATATTTCTTATATTATATGGACGTGAACACAATTAACAATGGTGCTCCCACTCATCAGTCTTGGGTGGAACTTGATGTTGACAAACTCTGTTGCTTGCTAAAAAGCTCTTCAAGGTGTAAGCCAGCTGATTTTGGGGGTCATTCAATCTCAAGCTAGCACAGTGTTAATCGGGTAATATAACATAGCCAATGATGACTAAAAAAGCTCTTATCAAACAAGCATTCTACCGCCACACATAATGTCAATCCACCAGCTTAAAAAAAAAATACAATATAATAATGGCGGCTGCAATACATGAGGTTTGGAGGGGTTTTGCATTAACCAATGCTCTTGCATTCTCTGGAAGTAATTCTTTTTTTCAACTAAGTGGTCGGCAGAAGAACGCAAACGACATAATATAGCAATGGAAAAATTACAATACGAACGGGATATTTGGAAATGAACATCCGCCTTGAACGCATTGATTTTTATTAATCAAAAATTAAAGGAACAAGGACATGCAGAACAGACATTTCAACAAAATGTAGATGAAGCTATGCAAAAATATTACTTTATTTAACTGGTGAAACACTTGAAATATCCCGAGCCGCAATTATCAGATTTTCTACAATGAAGATGACATGGTTAAAATACACAACACTGAGCTGGCAATTGTAGTTGTTGGATTATTGAATTAACTGGATATTTACTACAGATTTATTTAGTTCACTCAAACCAATATTCCATTCTTCATCTCTTTTTTAAAGCGTCGCCTTCACCGGGCAAATTGATAAGTGAAATATACGCCTGTTTTCAATATCATCCGGCTGTAAAATAACATCAATATTTTGTAGATAAGATAAGGATATTATTGATTATTTGGGGCCCCAGATGGATACTCTTCTTCTTTCTTGCCCGTTCTCTTACGTTTTTTTTAATTATACTCTTTAACACATGAACTTACTCTGCATACTAACTCCTAGGTATATGTGGAGGTTTTGATCACCATTAAGCGCTATAAGAGTGAGATTGTTATTTATAGTAATTGGACAACTTTAAGTCTTTTTATTTCTTTCTTAAAGACTGGGCGAGATTTCACGAATGTTGTGTTTACATGTACAGACGTATCTGCTTAAAACAACATTGGCTAGCTTTTGTTAGTATTTTTATACCCTAGAATTTCGCTGATGCTTTTCCCTAAAAATGTTTTTTCAGGATTAAATTCAACTTTGATGGTTTTAAATAGACCCATTTGGCATTGGAATATAAGCTTCATCCCTATTAGCAAGGCGCCCACATTGGGCAAGATAAATAAGTTTCATCAAAACGATTTCCATTTAAATTTTTATGTTTAAGGACAATTATCGTCTCTTCTTATATCACCCCTCTCCTTTTTCAGCTATTTCCCTTCTGTAACCGTTTTTCATACTCACATCGCAATTCTACCTATTGTTCTAAACTTTCATTAACAAACAACTTCTTTCGTCTACCATACTCGTATTAATTAGAATTTATTTCCTTTATAATAGATATAACAAAACATTCTTCAAATGAACGACAAAATGACCAATATTTTATTATTCCAGTCCCAAGGGTTATTGGTGTGGCATTGCTGCTATAAAAGAGCTAGCATCAACTGCGGGGTGTTTTCTGAACCGGTGGCAAAAGAGGTTAAAAAAACAGCATGTGGCAAATATATTTTCCCGCTCCAAAATATGTACCCAGACCTAAATTCGACATTACCATTCCCAATCAAATACATCAAGCAGGATTTACGGTTTCTTTCGATATCTTCCTCATGACAGTGTACAATTGGTAGGGTGGTCAAAAAGACGCAAAATATATAATTGCTTTGACGTAGTTAGATATCGCATCTCGTTTATAAGGAAGCGGAACCATTATCTTCGAATGAATCTAAGAAGTTGCCGATGCATTTCGAAATTTACACGCGTGGACCACTGAACTGCCTAAGTTATTAACAAGGTTGACCCTGGTCGCGAATTCATAGGAACGGTAAACAAATTAATGAACTGGCATAATGTTGAAATAAGAAAGGTGAAAGGGGCCTCACAGAGCTTCAGGATTGTAGAAAGATTCAATCGAACATCAGCAGACGTTTGTTTGGTCCTCATATGCTACAAGAAATATTGTTTTTGGAGCAAGAGGGGAAAAATGTAGATCTCAGAATGGGCTGTCGTCTACCAGATGTTGTCAAAGCGTTAATGATGAACCCACTCGGCCTAATAGGAATGAAGCCTTCGGAAGCCTAAAAAATAACTGTTAGGTGCAATCATCAGCACCTACCAAGACAAATGAATGAAAAGCGCTTACACCCAATGTTGGGTCCTTTTTTATATCAACCAGGTGAATTAGAAGGGGGAGAGCGAAGAAAGCAACTGTCCAATATGGTCTTTGGGAGATCTATAAAATAGAGCGTGCTGTTATGAAGCAAGGTGAACTATTTTGTATTATCTGAATATTATAAAAAGAGGATTTTTTACGCGAAGAATTACTCGTGTACCAACCGAACACAGATTAACCTCCTGATGATGTCTTGCTGCCAGGTGGTAGAAAAAAATGACCAAACCCGCTAGTGTATGAATCCCATCGTCCTTGATCCAGCGCTTGGAGTCAAGGTGACAGAGAAATTTTGTTTCCCTAAAATCGTATAAGCTGATGTTCATAATCCTTAACTATTCCATCCCATGATGAGAGACTGTTTGATTACCCAATGTTTCTTAAGTTTTTCATGAAGTATTTGTTTTTTAAAAAACGACATATTTTTTAACGCCTTTAGCCTTTCGTTATGTTGCCGCCACTCCTTTACCACCAATAAGTACGTCTTTGGTCTTAATCCTACATATTCATTGAATTGGCACAACCCGCGCATTCATCTTCATTTTACCCAGCACCTTTTTGTTTGTATGCGGTGTAAGTAGTGATCTTGGGGTAATCGTTGGTGGTCTATAAATTTAACCTTTGAGCTATATCTCTGTAAACGTCATTGTTTGTATTTGCATCAGTAAAGAATCAGTATCGGTGTAAAAGCAGGCTACGTGGCTACCAATTGTCTTTTCACTTGATTATAGAATAAATATACATTAGTAGCTTGCCTCAAATCAAGAATGCTCATTCCTACATAAACTAGGTCGGTTTAGAAGTATCGATCTTTTACATTGTGTATTCCTGCAAGATTATTGTCAAAGATTTTTTGTCGGGCAAATTGATGGCTTTGCTATAAGCTTCCGCAGTTTATCTCTCTTGTGAACGTACTAGTTTTATATCTACATGTTTCGTAAATTCTCCTCCAATAGTTTTTACCAAACACACGAATTATTCATTAAGTTGTACAGGTCTTTCTCAAATTGACTGGTTGCTTGCTTTCTTAGCTCGGTGTTCATCATAATATGGTTCCATCCATTGACTTTGATCGAATGCTAGGATACGGTGAATTTGTTACAAGCGAAGTCCTAAAGACAAATACACTGTAAATTTCTGTAGTGTAACACGGATTTTTGGTTTGTCTCTTAAATTAGGTACAAGGTTCTTGATCTTTGTTAATTTTGTTTTTCACCCAAGAGCTGTCGTTGATAAGGAGATAGCCAATCATCTAATACTTCAATACTTGTTCAGGTGCCAACGGATAAAATCATTAATGCATTTGTGTAGTTCTTTAGAGTATTCCAAATCAACTTTTCCAATATGCATCCTGTTGTTGAATCTGGCGGAAGACTCCGAATTGTATATTCATCTGCACTCCCCCACCGGAAATTTACCTGTTGGTAAGACTGAGACAAAAATCGTCCAGCCATAAAGGTTGTTTTCACTAAATACTTATGTAGTTTTGTTTTGCTCTTGATGGTTAAAAAATTTGAGTAAGTGGGTTGTTAGATTTGGCATAGCGTTTGGATAACCTTACTAATTCCACCACGGAGGCCTTTTTCAATAAATAGAAACATGTCGTAATCTGTTAGTAATTACAACTGAATGCCTGTCTTTTTTCCAAGTGGCATCCCACTTAGTCCTGGAGGTGTGTAATAATGTGCGGGGTCTAATTCATATTTCGATATCTGCAAGTTGTTTCTAAAGTTTTCAAAAACATCTGCCAAGAGGAAAACATCATGTCTAAGATACAAACATGATAATCTCCTAGATTTTTACAGCCGAATGTAATGCCATACATTTTGTGCATGTTGAAATAGTCTTCTCAGAAATGCACTCGTCTGTAAGTCCCACTGTAAAACTTATCCATGGAGGATGGCATTTCATGAAATCGCTGCCAACCGTTCATAGACTCATATGGGTAAACTCCTTTTCTAAGCTTAAGGAGTAATTCTCGTCTGAATTGATCCGGTTCAAACATGTTTGTAATGCGAACGTTTTCTGTGTTTATTTTTGCCTTTACTATTTTTTCAAGAGAAGACAGTAAGAATTGGCAACTATCGATAAATCGTAATTGGGCGCAAAGGAATGAAATATACTACTTTCCATATTATTGGGAATGCATTTTATATTTACCTTCCTGTTTGGCTAATAGATTGCATTATAAAATGGTTTGCTCGTATCCTCTTGAATTGTGAAATACTAACAGGAATAATTATTGTTTCTTCTGATTTAGTCTGAGTTTTAAAAAGTGCACGAGTAATGTGCGGCTCCACGAAACTTCCTGTTAGGCGGCCCTCCCAGTCTCAAGAGCAATATTGCCTCGGACAAAGCCTCCGACGGAACAACCTCGCACGGCAAAAATATCTTACCTACCGCAATATTCACATTGGTAATAACAAACCTACGCGGAACATTTATAAGCGGCACGGGAGAAAATCTTTATAGCCAATTAGCGTATGATCGATCATTCTCTTAATGTCTGGATCCGACTCTTTCGGCCCCGGGGGCCATATGTGGGTCCCGCTATAATTATATATTAATTTTGGTAAACAGTTTGGATTGTAGCGCATAATACTAGAGGCAGTTGAGTGTTGTATTTCTAGCGGGTCCCTTCTTCGCTTTATTTTTTTACATGCAGGCTCGGTGAAGTAGAGTATTGCCCGTGCGGTGTTAGATTCACAGTTCTCAATCATACACACCAGAAAACCAATTCTAACAATGTTTTTTGTTTTAATATGAAAACTAAACAATAAGCATTTCAAACTTGTAAAGGCCTACATTTATAATCTAATTTTATTGTTTGAAAAATACACAAATGCAACTAACGAAATATTGAAAACAAAATCCAATCAAATAACGGCCACAGAACTTTCCCTTTTACTTGACGGGAAAATATACATAAATTGTGCATTTTCAAGTCAGACATTTCTGTTCCATTAAATATCGGAAAGTTATAAAAAACAAGAATAATAATATATGGTGGAACAAAGAAATCAAATGAAAAGTTGAACTCCGTTGTGTTTTCCAAACCGTCCGTTTATTAAGATTAGAGAACTTTGGTTTTACATGTAGCACTGTAAAGAGAGGCGGTTACAGCGGTGTATTTTCTCTCAGGGTGCTTTCTTTCTTCGCTGTTGCATGCATGGCTTCGGGTGAAGTAGAGTATTGCCCCGCGTGCGGTGTAGAGTCACATGTTCTCAAATCATACACACCAGACACTTTCTAACAATGTTTTGTTTAATATGTAAAACTAAGACAATATCATTTTCAAACTTGTAAGGCTATTTAGATTCTAATTTATTGTTTGAAAAAAATACCCAATAGAAACTACGAAATATTGAAAATAAATAAATATCGCCACAGAATCCCCTTTACTTGACGGAAATTAAACATAGATTTTGGTATTCATTACAATTTCTAACCTAATGTCCCCCAAATTACAAATTTTAAATTTTATTAAAAACAAGATTAATCTATGGCGCAGAAAATCAAATGAAAAATTGAACTCCTGTTATCGTGGTTATGTTTACAAACCGACCGTTAATTAAAATTAGAGAGCGTTTGGTTTACATATAGCACTTGTAAATTTAGAAAGGCGTTCAGTGGTGTATTTCTAGGCGTGTTTTCTTCGCTAGCATGCATAAGAAGCGCCCAGGCGGTGAAATATATAGAGTATTTGCCCATGCGGAGTTAAGTTTATACGTTCTCAAATCAAAATACAAACTTAACACTTTCAACAATGATTTGTTTTAATATCTACAACTAAACATAAGCATTGCAACTTTATAGGGCTACATTTAAAATCTAACTATTATTGTTTGAAAATACACAAATACACTACGAAATTATTGAAAACAAAATACAATCATAACGCCACATACTTCCCTTTTACTTTACGGGAAAATAGACATAAATGGTCACATTTTCAAGTCAACATTCTGTTCCATAAATATCGTAAATTTATTCAAAACAAAGAGAATAATTATGATATGGCGCAGAAAATCAAATGAAATTTGAACTCCTGTTGTGGTGTTTTACAAAACCGTCCGAGAGGCGGTTCAGCGGTTTATTTTCTAGCGTGCTTCCTTCGCTTTGCATGCAAGCGTGCCGGGGCGGTGAATTATACATAGTGGTCCAAAAAGTTTGTTCAAATTTCATTGTGATTGCTGCTCAATATCTTTATTACTATCTTTGTTATAATAACTTTCGCGATATGGTCCTGGAACAGAAATGTCTGACTTGAAAATGCACAATTATGTCTATTTTCCTGTCAAGAAAATGGAAGTTCTGTGGTTGTATTTAATTATATTTGTTTTTAATAATATGTTCGTATTTGCATATGTTTATCTTTTCAATTTCAAACAATAAGCGTAATTGACAATGTAGCCCTATCAGTTGGAAATGCTTAACGTTCAGTTTTTAATATATTAAAAACAAAAAATGTTAGAATTGTTTTATGGTTTGTATATTTTGATTTGAGAACGTATGATACCACCCGCACGGGCAATTACTGTATAATATGTCACCCGCGCCTGCGCGATTTGCATGCAAGATGAAGAAAGAGTGCTAGAAAAAATACCACTGAACCGCCTCTCCCGGCCTCTCCAAATGTTATGTTCACTGAGAACCAACGTTTCTTCTCTAATTTCAACGGACAGTTTTGTAACACAACAGAGTTCAATATATTTGAATTTTTTTTTCTGCGCCATATCATTTAATTACTATTTTGTTTTAAAATGCCTTTCCGACTATTACTGGAACGGAACTGTTTAAAACAACACTTGAACATGCCACAATCTATGTCTATTAATCCTGTCATAAAAGGAAGTGTCTGGGATGTATTTCATTATATTTGTTTTTACATATTTCGTTCGATTGGCATTTGGTGTATATTTTCTTTCAAAACAATAATACTAAATGTATCCTTATAAGCTGGATGCGTCTGTTGTAATATTTTTACATAAAACAAACGTGTTAGAATTGTGTATAGTTGTATTTTTTATTTGTGAACTTGCGAATCCTTCATATAAATCCAGGAAACGAGTCTGGTTGTGTTTGAGAACGGTGAATACTATACACTCCGCGCCGCAGTGGTGTGGCTGATGTGGTCTTAATCGCACGCGCCGTGCATGCATTAGTCAAGAAATAGTGCTAGAAATAGACCACTGAGCTGCCTAATAAGTATGGCCGTGTCTTTACAACTGGCTTCAGGTGCAACCTTCGATTCGAGCGTTAATAATTGTATGTGATTGATGAGACGAAATTCACTTTAGAATAGTTTTTTAAAATATGGCCTATATAGATTCACATCCGTAACCATACATAAGAATACATTTTCTCTAGCCTATTTTTACTACATCCTTTCCTCAATCCACACTTCCCGAAATTGTTGGTAGTTTGTAAACTGAAGATGATTTATTTTATTCATGCCCCATCCCCACTTAAAATTATGAGCCATCGTAATTGGTGTTCGTGGTGGAGAATTGACACTAGAACATTGAGTACCAATTACGTGATTACATTGCGTGTGAGTTTTAACTTAAGTACGCCCCACGGAAGCCAAGGTCAGTTTTATTTAGATTTCCAAGTCTCGCACGGAACAATTTTATAAACCCGACCCGTCCACAAGTTAACTTGTTCCGTGCACGTACATACGGTTTGCTCTTGAGACCTGGGAGAGGCCCGCCTTAGATTGACAATGGTCTGTCTTTGTCCAGGTATCTCTATTCTCTCTTGGTTTCCTTGACACCTTTCTTTCCATAAGTTTGATGGCATATGTACAATGTGTGGTATTATTGTAGTTTGCCGTCTTTTCAGGAGTCATCTCTGTATTGGCTGGGGGTTCTTACAAAACTCTTTTATTATTTGATTTTCCGTTTGCCCAAGACTTTGCAAAGGAAACATTTTCGGTTGTATTAGAAGAAGACTCCATCTGTAAACAACTGGTTGTCCTACTGCTCTTCTTCTGCTCCGTCAGATCTCACAAGAATATAAGAAAACCCACATGCTTCATGTACTTTGTTTCGTTGAGTATTGCTCTGAGTGGGTCTAAAGTAGGCCCCTCAATTTTCTTTATTTCGATTCAAAATCGGCTTAGATTATCAAAGGGAGCTTTCCATATTTGTCGATGCCAGTTTTCGAATTTTAGTAAGGATTTTCCGTTTTGG
Organism: Ophioderma brevispina; assembly: GCA_023653785.1. NCBI lineage: Eukaryota > Metazoa > Echinodermata > Ophiuroidea > Amphilepidida > Ophiodermatidae > Ophioderma > Ophioderma brevispina. The sequence continues at coordinate 38,515 of JAMKCH010062789.1, forward strand.
GGGCTTCATTCTGATGGCTCTTTCCCATTCCGCGACATTCTTGTTATGTTGTTTCGAGCAAGTCTTTTCCTTTATATAACCATAGCAAACAGCGTTCACAGAAGTGCTTACGTTCTTTGTGTTGTCTGATGTAGAGTAGGCTGTTAAAGTCTTTAATTTCCAAGTGTAATGTCTGTATAGTCCATCTTTTCTTGGATTCTTCAATGAGCATTAAATTAATTCTAGTTTCAAAAGGTTGCTTGCTAACTGATCACTAACATGGCTTTTTCCATCCAAAGACATTAATGCAAATTATTGGTTTTTCTCTCTTTTTGTATTTTGACTGACGGGGGTGGGGTATCAATGTCGGAGAAATCGGGTCCATCATTCGTTGGCTGTTTGAGGGTCTTTCAGCAATCTTGTTTTTAACAGAAATAGGCAGACCGAATGGCCCATCTTAAGCAGTTATTATCTTGGTTTTGTAAATTGAAATAGCATGGGTTTATTCTTCTCAAACTTTTAGGTAAGTCAATATAAGACCCCCACCACGCATTGGTTGGTAATGGCGATGGTTTAACCATAGGGGTTCAATACGTTCTATAACCAGTTTAGACCATTCTTTTGCATTTAAATCTATTTTACGTTTAATGTCATCAAATGGGACAATCAAGTGTAATCTCACTTTGATTTGTAATAGGAATTTGATTATGGTCAAATGTTGAGTCTCACGTACTTCTCTGGGCCTTTATGCATAAGTACTTTACGACCTACCTTATATTTTCAAACCCTCCTAATTTGCAATCTCCATTTGGTTAGTAGCATGTAAATTTTGGTTTTGATTTCTTCTTTCTTCTCTTCCAAAAGATAAACATCCTTCTCTGTTTTATAACCTAAATGGAACATTAAGTTTAACCTTTTTAGAAAATTTCCAATTGTTTATGGTGTTTGTCTCAATTCTAGAAAAGGAATTGTGCATCCTTGTGCCATTTCCCCTTTTAACTTATCCATTGAGGGTGTTTGTTAAGTTGTGGTTTGTGGTGCAAGGTACTTGTCTTTCAGGCATAAGGCCCCAACGCAAAAATGTCACACCGAATTTTCTTTAACGTTGACTTTGAGTAGAATGATAATTGTCTTTTGGTTAACTTAACCCAGTTGTTATTGTATAAAACACAACAAACCATTATCAAGTTTAAACTTGCATATTTGATATTACCATCATTTCATGAATTTTTTAAATTCATCAATACGTGTTTGCATATTGTATGCCATATATATTATAAAATAATTTTTATTCACAATGTTTTTTAAAAATTGTCTGTGGTCAAAATAATTTACTTTTTCATTACATTTTTCCACTAAGGTAACCTACCTGATCTACCATTCACGGCAGGTATCCATGCATGCCAAGAATATAATAAGTTAGTCTATTGACCTAATATTAGTGCTATACAAAAGGAAGCCCCCAGAATATATTTCAATACTGTGATTTTCACGCTTTTTAAGATTTTTTTAAGTCAGTTATTTGATTATATAGTTTTTAATACATTAGTACTTATAACACATAATAAGTTTTTATTTAAAAAAATATTAATGTATATATATCCACAATGGCAAGCATTACACAAGAGCAATTTTGAAAACGATTACAGACAAAAAGATGCACTAAATTCACTACATGGCGCGAACTAGCAGAAGGCCAATTTCTATAATTAACAAATGTAGAGTATATAATACACAGTTTGGAGAAGCTTGTATTTTAATTCTTAATGATGGTACAAGAGTTTACTCACCATCAAGTTTAACAAGACTGATTAAAAGAAAACCAATTCCTTTTCCTTGTTATTACACGACCAAATGGATTAGTACATTCTATAAAATCCAGGCCCAAAAATATTTGCCTTTGATTTGGTGTAACTTTTTAATATATTTTGTTTGCATATTAGATTATTAAGCATTCCTAAATTATTAAACTGCACCTTATTTTGAACCATATTGAATTATATATACTATTTCAATTCAATTAGGGGCGTAATTGAAATTTTATGTTAGCTCAAAAGCCATGATATCTTTTCATATTGCTTATTTTTTTATATTTGAGATGCAGATTACATAATGTATTAGGACAAATTATCACACAAACATCTGCATACTTTACACAAAGCACACATCATTACACACATATAGCTGGCACAGTGCACATACATACAATATGCATACACAGCACACAATCACCAACAAAGCATGCACATCGCACACAAAGTGCCCGCACAGGCAACACACAAAAGCAATGCACATAGCAACCACATACAGCATGCACACATAGCACACATATATGCATTACCAATGCATACACATAGCACGCACATACGGTGCAACATAATGCACATGGTTTAACACAAAGCATATACACAAGCGCAGCTAGCCCACATAAAGCACATATACAGAGCACGCATACAACACTTAGCACGAATAAAGCAACACAGCGCATATACACATAGCAACCCTACAGCAAATAGCAACCTAAATACTAATTCCAACTACATCGCCGCACAATAAAACGCACTTTTACCAGCTATTTTTTTTTTCCCAAAATTACTAGGCTGTAAATGGCCCAAATCTTACATCTTAAAATTAGTAGTTGCGAAATTTGGAATTTTGAATTGGGTTACCTAGAGGCATTTTTTAGAGGGTATAGGCTTGTTAATCAGCTCAAATGGGGGTTTCGCGAGGAAGGATGCTCAGAACCCCATATACAAGACTAACTACCGTAATGAAGTTTGTCTGGAAGATTCCATTTATATATTTTTTTTTGAAAAACCCAATATATAAAGATCTTAAGGTGTTCCAATTTTTTCGGGCTTATTTCTGTTTGTTTTGAATTTGTTTACCAATCACTCTTGGCATTTTCCTCGTATGTAAAATCTGGCTTTTAATATGCATGCATTCTGGGCCAATCTCTACACACTGGCTTGGGGAAGTGATTCAAGCAAAAACTGGTGACCCGGACATCACATTTCATCATGTGGATTAATTGTTATTGTGGTATTTTTTGTTACGTGTTGCCGCGTGTTGTTGCATGGCCATGTGCATGTCAGTGTGTGTGTGTGTGTGTGTGTTTGTAACGTCTGAAGGGAAAATAGCGCCAATTTCCCGCTGATCTCTCTTTCTCATGTGGCGCCCTTTTATATTAAAACAACCAATCAATTAACATGATATACTAATAGGATGTTTTCTTACCTACCGTGCTAATGAGTACCATGCATGTGCATTTAATGGTAACCACTTTATCTTTTCTCTTGAAAGGAAACTTTCTACATGTGTAAATATAATCTTTGATATTGATATGTTATGCAAGACGAAGGTTTGAGACATCCTGTTTTGAATCGAAATTGAATCTCTTTAATTTCGACCCTGTGAAGGCAAGTCCTTAACTTTTGTGTTTTGTTGTGTAACTTGAAAACTATCCGTAATGCACAGATAGGTTATACTTTTCTGAGTCCTTGTGATGCGACTACGATTGGGATATCATTTATAAAAGGCTGACTCAGAGATTTCCCGAGGAGAGCGGCCTCAATTTTCAAACAAATCGTAATTTTTGCTGTCATAATGCTTGTCCATATACTAATAATCCACTTGTGACATAGCTAAGCTCAAAACGAAGTCCTTCTATAGAAAATCACAACTTTGTTATAAAATTTCCTTCCGGACCGCATTTTTTTGTTATACACACTATCCTATGGTACTTTTATAACTATCAAAAATGTAATACTTCATCAAAACAAAACAAAAATTGATTCATCTCAGACTTTGGACTTTTAGACCTCTGTAAAGAGTCTCAGGGGTGAAAATCCAATTGCCCCTTATCAAAAAAATAAACTATATAAAATCCATGTCACATGTCTTTTTTTTGAAAAAATTCCACAATCTTTATAACTATAAAGCAGTAGTAGAATGGGTAGAATTTAACTTGTGCACAAGTGTGGTGTATATTTGTAACAATTTCCAAATGTAGCTAGCTGAACCCATTACTAGAATGGTCAATTACAGATCAAGAAATAGCCTAAAGGGAAGCGCAAATGTTTGTTCAATTGCAAATTGTTTATATTATCGATTAGTAAAGTTTATGATGTTCATTCTATAATGACGGATTTATTATCACATGCTATTAGACGATGCCCAACGCGATGATTGAAGCGTTGCAATACAGCTTCAGCCGTTGTCTATGTCACAGAGAACGTGTCATTAATTAGTAATTGCGGGAGTTTTGCATGCAAGTTTTGCACTTAATTTAGATTTAAAAATATTATTTCAAATAATTTATAGCCTCAGAGATGAATGCATGGCCATGCAAACTATAGACTTATGGTTTAAACTTTGTTCAGCGATAAAGCGCAATGTAAATCTAAATTCTGTTTATTTTAAACCCGGGGGGGGGCACTTGTATTCCAAGGTGGATATCATGCTCGTGTACAAGAACACGCGTAATTAGGGGTCGTTTTTGAGACCAGAGCGATGTACGCGCGTACATGTTTAAGGGGATATCAAAACATTAAACAATCAAATCAGGTTATGCTTTTCACGTCGAAAAAATACTTGTTTATGGTTGATATTTTGAATACTTGTAAAAAATCACATTAAAAAAATGCTGAAAAAAAATAGTGTTTTGTGTTCCGCGCATTTTCTCCTGAATTTCAAATGATGATTCCCAGGTGATTTTTAACCGCTTTTCAGCCCTTATTTTAGTTTATTTTCTCTATGTGTCGTCGGCCCGTTCTCCCTAACCTTTATAATAGGAGTTTCATGTTTTTGTGACTGATCGTGGCAAGTATAACGTGCGAAGAAAAGGAATTAGAGTCTGTCCTCTCATTTAAGGTAAATCAAAACAAGTTCATGAATATTCAGTGCGGGGTTTATTTCATGAAATGGCTGAATTTGCAGAAAAAAACTGTCAATAATTACGACATCCGACAAGACTCATTAATTCCAAAGAAACAAGGACAACTTTAAAAAGACTTGAAACTTAAATGTAATGGATTTAAATTGTAAACTTATTAGGCCCAAAATAATGCACAAATTGATATAAAATACGAAAACTTCAATGAAATCATGTGATAAATATTTCCTTTATCAGGGCCATATAGCCCGATGTTTAGTGTATGGTTAAATGCATATTTTTATGAATGTGTGCGTTTAGGGTAGTAAACTTATGTCAAAATACTTGTTTAGGGTGTATTTTAAACTGTCATGCAAATTACTTGTTTAGGATAGTAAAACTAAACCAAAACACTTGTTTAGGGTAGCAAAATCAAACCCAAAGTACTTGTTTAGGGTAGCAAAATCAACCAAACTACGTGCTTAGGGTGTTTTTCTTGCCAAGTGGAATACGCGCGTAGGGTACGTTTTGGGAGGGCCATACACGAGCATGATATCCACCCTGAAATACAAGTGGTCCCCCCGGGATTTTAAAATGCAATTAAAAATCCTTTTTCAACTAAGAAAAAAAGAATGAAACATTTCTCGTAGGGGTTTTATAATTTTCTTCTAAAACAACCATTTGGGCTTAAAATAGAACATTTTAACGCGCGATATACAACCACATCTCTTTAGATTTTGACATTTCTTCAGGTAACTTAATATAATGACACACTTATTTACTGATATCCAAGAAAATCCAGTTTTAGAAGCTTTACGCGTGGGATTTTTTGCGCCGATTTTTTTTTTTTTTGTAATTGTCTGACTTTTAAATGCGCTTCTTTTCATACCAAGCCGTTAAAGAGTTAATTAGTGAGGGTCCCATGGACCCCCTGGGCACTAACGGAAGTCATCTGAGAATATTTTTAAAAATCAAAGAACCAAAGCGATATTTTTGTTGATATAAGTTCACACATACATGTAAGTTTTCAAAATGTTTGATATGATGTAAGCGCAAGGCTCATCTTTGCCCAATTTTCGCGTGTTTTGAAAACAATGTTTTGCCCCTAATTTGCAGCCAAAATAACAAATTTCATTTTTTATTGCTGGTTTGGGGTTGTCTTATGACCCTTCACATGTGGTATAAATTTCGTGCAAAAAATCCCCTGGGAAAGTGGTTTCCTTGGGCAGGGGACATGGAATCCCATGAACATCAATTTAACTTGAAAACAGTTCAATTAATCTGGACAAACTCTTGACCACCACACGACATCGTCGCCCTTACAAGTTACGAGTGGTTCATAAGAAAGTGCTGTGTGGGAAATTTTGTATTGGAGTTTGTGCACAGTGGTTGTATGCAGTGTTTATAAGTTAAACCATTAATAGCACTTTTTTTAAGAGCGCACCCATTTTTGCAAAAAAAAAAAAGCTTGAAAGCCCTATGTGTCGTCATAAGAAGGAATTTTTGTATTAGAATATTCAAAATCGGATCCCGTATTATTATAATTCAACGGCCGCTGAAACGTCATTCCAAAATAGCTGGGAAATGGTTCCCATTACGTGTCATATGCTTCTCCCATATATATTAGCTGTTCCGTCCGTATCGCGTTTTCGCGCAACTCAAGTTTATATCACTTTCGTGAGGATGGTTCTATGTATAATTCACTTACCAGTGCTGGCGTTGGGATCGGGGATCCCCGAATCTAATTAAAATTCCTTCTTTTATGACGCATGCCTCACTTTTGAGTATTACCTTCATAGCATATATTTACTCATAAAACACAACTTTGGCAAATTGCAATCATTAATTGCTTTAAATTAATGGCATTTTCCGTCATAATATCATCATTTCAGAGTTTTGCTAACAAACCTGGTATTCTTTTTATTTTAAATTTCTAACTCTACTCAACGCAAGACTGCAAGGAATAGTTTCACCCGTGACGAACTCATCCAAATGGATGCAATCTATTGCCATGTTTAAAACCACACCCTCTATGCCCATCACGGAAGGCATTACGAATGTCATGAGTCTTCCAGTTTTGTATGAAAAGACAGGGGGTCGATTTTAGGGAACGATTATTATTTAACGAAGAGGAGGACTCAGATGGATGAATTCAATTTTTGTTTTCCAGTAAAACATTTCGGGTTCCACCTTCGCTCTGGCAGTGGCGTAACCAGAGGGGGGGGTCTCGGGGGGGGGGAGCTTCCCCCCTCTTGCCCCCTGAAAAATTGGTGATTTACATAGGCCAATGTACAATACTAACAAATTTTAATATATGCTTGCCCCCCCTGAAAATATATTGCCCCCCCCCCCTCTCCCCCCTGAAAAAAAGCTGGTTACCCACTGGCTTCTGGGCTTCTCTTCCCTACTTCTGAAAGCGATCGAATGTTTTAACCACGCAGCAAAATTGAGTTTCTTCTACAAAATATTACCACAACCAAGTGAACTCTAAACACTGTGAATTACCAAAGCTTAAAAGCTAAACAACTACCCACACAATCCTACAGTAGAAAGTCTGAATTGCAGTGTTTGTTTAAAACGAAATAACGTTTCATCATTTTCAACTAACTTTACCAATTGGTCCCAGTATAACTTGGCGGCAGTATTTGTTGGATGTTGATGAGGGAAGTGTGACCTCATAACCTTCTGGCACTTTCTGCTGCAAATGTTCACACATATCATCCAGCCTCTGTGAAATAGTATCCAATGAATCAGTCACTAAGTTATTTGTGCCCACATGCATTATCACAGAGTCCACATTTGACAAATTACTTTGAGTTTTACACCTCTCGATCTCATCACTTTTTCTTATCAGGTGTAATGCAACCAGTCATTGGCGAATACGAAGCATGTGTTGACGGCGGTATTCTTTGCAACTACCCAATAAGGTGTTTTGACGGTGAGTTTATTTTTCAATCATATATCAATTACTTTATTCAGCAAATATATGAATCTGGAAGAGATATTGATGTTTTAAGTTGTTGTCTATTGTTATAATTATTAACTTCATTTTGTGATTAAAATATTATTTTCTCAATTTTACTTGAAGAGATTTATCACAGGAAAGAGAAAGGGGAATTCCCATATACAAAACTGATCGTGCACCTGTTATTTACAACAAGGTAGATTGCACAAGAGGAGAAATGGAATTCTCGTGGAGGCTAAATTTAAAAAATGAGTCAACTTGTTTATGCATTGAGATCAAAACAGATTGCACAACTTGGGGATTTCCCATGATGTTATTTTTGTAAGATGATGCAATGCCGATGATGTAATTTATGTGAAATATGATTGGGCAGTGCAAGATTATGTTTATGCATGATGATGCTGTAATTATTATTATTAGAGGTAGGGGAATCTAGTTGTGAAATCTTTAGGAAAGATTGGAGAGGTTAGATTGGCCAGCAGTAGTAAACAGGAGCTATACGTATAGTTATAGCTAGTTTTAATCTACAATAATGGTTGATTTGTGCTTTATAATATTTTATGTAAGGCCACCGGAGCTTGAAAGCTGAACTGTCTGCTGTCGTTCTTTAAGCCAAAAGAGCTTTATTTTGGTATCAAACTTGATTCGAGTTGGTGGTCCTAAATGAGGACAATGGCGACAGACTGATGGTGGTAAATTACCTGGATTGTAGGCCTATTGCAGAATATTAGTGTCGTCAGCAAAATCCCCCCCGTCGCCCTTGAACTGCTGGACAAAAGTTATCTTTGGGACTGAGAAAATTCACAGGGGAATAAACCATGGATTTTTATGACCTTGTACCTGTCATTTTGGAGTCTTCGCTGTGAGACATATCATCGTTGAAACTGCAACGCTTTTCACTCTGGACATTTTGTGGACTATAAGAAGTAATCATAAGTCTTTAAATTGTGTTGTAATTTTATTATCTATAATGTTGTTTTGAACATTCTAAATTCTTGAACCAAAAAATCTGATTCAATCAGTAAATCTGTTTTATATTATAAAATTCAGTCAATGACCCAAGTCTCATTTTGTTTGTGTTTAAAGGAGTCTTTCATACACTCTTCTGTCTTTTTTTGTTGACGAGATACAATTACTTCCCGTTTACATAGGTTGGTTTCTTCCATGGCACCGGATGACCGTTTTCTCCGAAAATTCCAGGATCAAAACAATGATTTCAGCTTCCCTGTGGGATATGAAGGACCGCTTTGAGCATCGCAACAATAAACAGGCGGCCGTGATCGGGTACGTTATTGTTACAACGTCTTTATAATTACTAGCAAAATATCATGAATGAACTGTTTTTTTTTTCGGAAGTAAGAAGTCTGGTAAGATTACATTTATAGAACTGTGATCTACTAATTTAAATCATTATTTATAAAAACATTATTTGTAGAAGCTTAAAAGGCAGTGGTATTTTCAAGGGAGTCTACCTTTAGACCCAGGTTATAGTTCTTCAGAATGTACCTTTTTGTGTCGCCTACTTTAAGGCATGAAGACACGGATGGATCACTTTGTCCACTGTTGTTGATGTAGATCGTTGTTGTTGTGAAAAAGGTTAGACATATGCCTTAAACCCTTAGCTCAATCATATATTTTTAACATTTTAATACCTCAAATTCCCGTACCCTCTCTATCCTATAGTATAGCTCTATAGTTTACCCGATTGCTAGGAATGTCACTGGATATTTAAACCCGTATAACTTTCGGTAGCCTATATTTTTTTTTACTCGATTTTTTTTAAATAATAAAACTTCAATATTTACTCCCGTAATAGTTTCCGGTTCCGTATTTTTTTTTTAATCAAAGTGGGCCCTCCCGTCGGGCAAGCTGTAGTGCCCGTTTTCCACATATTTTTCTCATAACTCCTCACTCCCATTTAAAGTTCTCGCCATGTAGTCCCCCACCCCGTCAACAATAACTCCGTATTCGTCTTTTTTTATTCATCGGAGTTTGCAGCATATCCGTACTGTAGGCCTATCTAGTTCCTATTGTTCTAAAATATTAACACGTCAATATTTCACCCCCGTAATTTTCCGTATATGTTTTTTTCTTTTCAAAACCCTGTGGGGGTGGGGTAACCCCGTTAAGTATTCCCATAACAAAATACGACAATCAAAGCGAAGTACATTTCTTTCTTTCCCCCAACAATCGTTTGCACTATCAGAGCCGTATTATTTGCGTACCAGCATATAGCGTCCTTAGCGTAACCCCGTTTGGCACGCGTAAACCCACCCGTCACAAAACTCCACGCATACTCGCCGCTTAGTAACGCGTACAAAAAAATGTTGCCAACGCGTAACCAAACCGTCGCAACGCCACCAAGCATACGCGGACCGCTTAGTAACGCGTACCAAAAAAATGGTTAATTTTCATAGACCACCCGAGCACCTTTTCGTGATTTTTTTCAGCCATTTCTGAAACGGTATTTCGTCCAAATATATGCGCTACCCAGTCCGGTTACTCACGCACCTTTTCAAGTGAATTGGCGCATTGGATCGAAACTGGACGCGAGCCTTTGGGGGGAACAAACATACATAATCCAACAGTAGCCAACTTATTTAATATCCGTTTTACTTCAATCGATTTCCAAAACAAACTTGAGTCATAGGTGCAACATGGGATTCTTCATTGTGATGAGGTCAAAGGTTCACATACCAAGATCAAAGGTTGTGTGAAGGGCAAGTTGTAAAATTGGCCTGAATTGAAAAGTTGAAGTATTTGGAGCATACAACACCATCATGTCAAGTACATTGTCCCATGACCCGTGCAAGGAACATTCATGGGCCACACACACCGGGGACTTTAGGGATAAAGATTTGATATATATTGATGGCTTTGAGTATGATACAAGAAATATATGCACGAGCTAGAAAAATATTGTACGAGTCGACAAGACGAGTAACAATATTTTTCTAGCGAGTGCAACATATTCTTTATCATACAACAAAAGCCATTCAATATTATCATGTATTATTTAATGTCAGGCTGACTCAAACCAACCTTTCGGTGACAGTGTTGTATAGTCCAAACTGGCGAACGATTATAGTATTTCAAATGGAGTCTCGCGAAAAGGCCCGGGATGCGACTACATTTTAAAAAGAATCCCGCCAAACCCATGTGTGGGACACGAGCTGATATAGGGTCGTTAGTTTTTGAAACAGCCTCGAGGCAAGATACTCTGGCTAGAAAATCTTGGGCAGTCTGCGGTCAGACTTGCTATGTATCGCTAGCTTTGCAGTAATGGTTCAACTTGACTGTGCGCTAAAAACAATGAAAACCTCTGAGCGACTCTGGATTAGAAGTTAGCCCAAAGTCCGGGAAAAGGGAAAAGGTTGAAATTGGTAAGGTCACATTTGGTACACAAATAGACAGAATACGAATTGTTTATTCAATTGGCAGTATTAAGCGGACGATGCAAGATGTTTAAGACGGCTTGGAGGAAAGGAAACAGAGAAAGAACACATTCCAGAAGAAGCGATATACCACTCCGTCCTCAAAAACAATCATTGCGAAGTACATAAAACGGGGACAAGTTTGTATATAGAAACGATATAAAGAGGTTTCACATTTTTGGGGAGTGAAAAAAAGACAGAATCCAAAATTTTATTGAGGGTTTTTGTTTGTTTGATCGGATACATTGCGATCAACATCTATTTTGTCCCATTTATTAGTTTAGTCTGTGATCTAGACTGAGGAAAGCTAACACACCCGCCGAATTTGTGTTTTTCATTTGGTATACAATGGTCAATGCGTATTCCAATCAAACCAAGAGGCACACCACCATGAACGCGTTGTGCCCGGTTGCCAAAACAATTATGTGTACTTATCTTCCATCATGAAATGCCATGACAAGTCTGCAGTTGTGCCAAATACAGTTTTGCTTGTTGTCAGGGCGGAGAGGGGGGGGGGGGGGGGTAGGCCTCGATTGCTCGATTTGGGGCATGGGGGTTTATGCTTAAGAAAAAATGATGCTATCTGGATAAGGATGTTTT
>JAMKCH010062791.1:0-27746 GCA_023653785.1 Ophioderma brevispina
TTTATGCAAAATTGACCCTACTGATGTTACAAATATACAGGAATTGTTTTTGACAAAATACTTTTCTTCTTTGCTAGAAATACTTGATCACATTTTAGGTCGAAGAGCAATCGCTCTATATCATTGCATATTGACTAGTGCTCTGCTGGGATTTCTTTTCGCTGGGTTGTTTAAACGAATGACGTCATTTTCCCCTGTGCTGCCGAGTAATGGACCAAAAGAACGATTTTTCTGCAATTAGGGATGCGTTGGGCACATTGCAGTTTTGACCTCATAACTCCCTCCAAATGTTGACCGAACCAGCTTAGATATTTTGTATATACGATCAGGAGAGTATTATAGCTTTAATTTGGTATGTAATATGGTGTAACATTTTGTTTGACCTTTAACCGTAATGTGTTTACTGACTTGAGCTGGTAAAGTTCCCCCCGGATAGGAAATGGGCACAATACGAGATTGTATATGTGAATCTATTTGTCACTTAATTTCTGTTCATGATATATGTTTAACTTTTAACATTAGTTTCAGGATTGTCAAGAAGGGAATAAAACCACACCTGACTCAAGTAAAATGTATCAACTTATTACCTATTCCCCTATTAAAAATTTGGCACAACAAACCACAATGTACATAAAATTAATTAGCTTACAAATGTTTTATATTACCACTATAACTTAAAGGATTTATTGGTATAAATCAATCGGAACATATATAATTAATATCCCTAAATATGACGTACCATATGGTTTGCACATGGTCATTTGGAGTATTCCTTGCGAAGAAAACACAATTTTTTCATTTCACGCATAACTTTTCGAAGCAGTAGACATTTTAAGGAAGCCGCCACATTGATTTTTTACGCTAAATCGTTTTTGCCCACAAGCCATGTTTAAGTCTTTCACACAAATTGAAAGCTGATCGGTGTTAGTCAAGTTCTGGCTCTGGCCTGTATGAAAGACTATATCGCGTTTACTTTCAACATGGAAATTAAAACACAGCTTTTAATTTAACATTGTCCTTTAAAATGTTAAATTTATCCAAATGGCATACATTCATGTCTAATTTTTAAAAAGAGCCTGGGAATTCTTGAGAAATTAGTTTTTAAAATAAAATTAGGACCTCTGCAGCATACACAGGAAGCGCTACTTGGACATTGAAAAGTACGTAGATTGCTGACCCGAAACCGGCGCCATTAGTGGGTTTCAAACACTGATCTCTATACAATGGATGGAAACCTGGGCCTTCGTAATTGAAGGCACTGATAGCCATATTGGTCATCCAAAGAGAGCCCAAGCAGGTGGTTAAAGAGCCGGTCATTTTATACAAAATTGTTCCCATATTCAATTTGGATAAGCGACATAACAGACCTACAGCATCAATCCAATTCAGTAAGCTCCTGTGTCATTTGCGCGATGGGGGATTGCACTGTCCCTAAATCAGGCACCTGAGATAGAACTTCTGTTAATCAGGTGTCTCTTGAATGGTATTGTGTTCGTTAACCAAGATGCCCGCCCGATTGCCTCCATTCATCTAATATAATACAATACTGTGGTGTAGCCAATCCATTGTAATAGAGATCAGTGGGTTACAGTGCGACTAACGATAAAACTAATATTACGCGACCCCTTTTTCGAATGTCCACTTTTTCATGATTGTTTGAGTGTTTGGCCAACTAAAACCTTTGATATCACAAAATGATATCTAAAACACCCCTCTAACATTGCTCAATCACTGAGGTTTTAAAAATGTAGTTTTTTTGGCAATAAAAATTCTTAAAGGAACTTCCTCCGATCCTTTGTGTGCCAACGAAGTTCAAAGGATGAGGCTTGTGGCAAACTTGCAACTGATATAATTCGCTTATGGTATATATTTTTCGTGGCCTTCTTTTTCGGTAATTGCATCTGCTTGTCAATTAGCCCACGGGAAAACGTGGTAGCTTCCATGATCATTGTACAGTGTTATATTGGGTGCGGATAATATCTGGATTTTTTTGCAAGAATACCCCAATGTGCCATGAAACCATCTGTACGTTTATTTAGGATATTTCATTTTTAGTGCCGATAGACTTTATACCAATAAGTCGCTTAATAGTGCAGGATACAAGTTACATAAGCTATCCACCTGTGCATGTGTGCACTGGGTAATTCGAAGCCTGGTAAAGTCATTGTTCATTAGAAAGCAGATGTCTTTACCTTTACCATATCCCTCCCCACCCCCATTACCTGTTGAGGGACCTGCAAGGCTGCGACGCATGACTCAACATTGCCTTGTACGAGCAGAGTAGAATATCATAGGGTTCCCTTATTTAAAGTGCATGCTCAGCATGTTGCGTATTATTCTGTTTTTTTTGTCGGCGCTATACACACTAAGGTGTCGTGCAGTGGTTCATTTTCAGAAAACTAAGAATTTGCGCATGAATTTCTCAAACAGACACTCGGTGACCCCATTGTTTTATTGGTTTATTAAAAGCTGACACAGTGCGCAACTATAATTAAAAAATCACAATAAATTATGCGCTAACATTTTTAGCTATACCACCAATATCCTCGAAAAAATGATTTTTCCAGAGGACTTATGTAGTTAATTTTGACGAAAATTTGTATTTTGTTATGGTTTTACTCAACAGTGACATCGGTGACCCCCAATTTTTTTATGAATTTTCGTTCACATCGATGAAACGTATTTATGCGGAGTTTGAAAGGAAAATTAGGGCGGGAAGTATAAGACCCAAACCCCTTCTTAAGAGTTTGTCATGCCTACCTACATCCTAAGTTTTGCACACTTTAGTAGTTAGTAGAATCTATATCAATTGTAAGTAGTTAGTGGTCTAAATTGTGTCTTTTTTCAAAAGGGCATATTTTAAGGTGACATAGGGGTCAAACTTTGGAAATACTCCAAACATATTGAACACTTTCCTAGTGTCCGTCTAGTCTAAGGATCATAAAAAATATATAGTAGTTTGTGCCACTTACGACTATTGGTTTTGGAGTTATAGGTAACCCTGACTAAAACGGTAAAAAGGTTAATCGCAATTTGTACATGGGGTCAACATTGAACCTTTAACACCCATCCTGATTTAGTTCTTTTTTTTCATACAACAAGCCCACTTGGTTAGGACTTTTTTTTTCTCATTTTTCTCCTCCCTAGACCTTGCCAAGCGAGGGATATTGCTGATGGCACAAATATCGTGCGTGCTGTGGGTTCCAGTTTGGTTAGGTTTTGTTTTCAGGTCTGGTTCGAAAAGTTTGAAGTACGATTTAAACCATTATCACGGTTTTGGGGAGTCAAGTGTGGGAAAATATTGGATCCGAAACATGATAATGATTAAAATTGGATGATCTATGCCCAATATTAATTGGTCACGCTATGGTTTTAAAATATTGGTGCTTGACTGCGTCCGCCCAATATTTTTGCAACTCATAGATCGACAATTAATTTGGGGCCTGAAACGATCCAATCTCTATATCAAACTGGGGTTCAGGTGGGGAAAGGTTAAAGGGGGTTGTTCTTTCATATGGATGAGTGTCAAAGGTAACTTGCCAAGGTCAAAGGGTCATATGCCACTAGGAGAAGTGAAATGGCGTCGTTTTCCTACTTTTGGGGTCAAATGGCGCGTTTCTTATGGAGTAATTTGGCATATCTGGCGCGTTCTGGCGGCAATGACGCCATTACGGCTCTCTGGAGCCATTATGGAGTCACTTGGCCGCCAAAATGGCGTCACTGACGCCAATATGGCGTCACTGGCGCCAAAATAGCGTCACTGACGCCAAATTGGCGCCAATGACGCCATTTGGCGCCAGTGACGCATAGTGACAATCCCCCCCCATTCCACTTGAAAGGTGTCAGAATGCCACAATTCATGCATAGTTGTTCAGAATTGGTATCAATGCACTATTTGAGTATGATTAATTGTCTTTTAAGGGTAAACCTATCCCAAGGGATGGAATGTTGCCAAATGTCAAATTATTGGTATTTGTTTTTTGTTATAAAAGGGGGGATCTTTGGCTGGATGATTCTTGCAAATATTACTGTTTTTGAAAGGCCTTAAGGTTGCAAATAATCATTACTTAATAATATAAATGTTAGTATACATATTTATGTTGTTTACCAGTGGGATTAAAAATTACTTGGACCAAAATAAATGCAGAGCACAACCTCATGTAAGCAAACATGCTACTAGAGTTTGTCCCATCCTTTAACCATTTATCATCACAAAGTGGGATCAGAGGGTGAGGCTGATGTGGTGGAAGCAGGGCCGTTGAGAGGTCTTCACGAAGAGTGTAATGCAATTGGAGAAATGAAAACAGGAAAGTCTGCTGGAACCGCCTGGAAGTGAGTGTTGAGATGATTATTGCGAGTGGAGAGATAGGGAGTGTGTGATGATGAGTTGTGGTAGAGGGGGTTAGATGAGGAGGAATGCTGGTGGAGTGGGCTGTGAGTGTGTTAGTTTCCAATTTTATAAGGGAAAAGGGGATGCAATGAGCGGTGGTGCGTATAGGGTTGAAGTTGTTGGAGCATCATTCGTGAAAATTGTGGAGATGGTACTGAGAACAAATTCTGAGGATAGTGAAATTGGATGAGATGCATTTGGTTTTATGATGCCAGGAAGGGAACGATAGATGCAGTGTTCATTTTGAGGAGGATGCATGAGGAATATCGAGCAAAAGGGAGACTGCCTGGTATATGTGGCTATTGGGACCTGGAGATAAGAAGGCCTTTGATAGAGTCCCGAGGAAAGTGATGGAGGGAGTGGGCAATGAGGAATAGGGGCCATACCATAAGTGGTATGGTAGAGCGGTGATGATCTGTATGAGAGGAGCACAAACAAGAGTTAGAGTAGGGTCCGAGTTGTCTCAGGGAGTTGAGGTGAGGTGGGTGTGCATCAGGTTCTTGCTGGTCGCAGTTGTGTTTTGCAATTGTGGTTGTTGTGGTTACTGAAAGTGCAAGAAGGTTTGATGAGTGAGAATTCTGTATGCTGATGTTGATTTAAAATTGTGTGAGACAATGGAGGGGTTTGAGGGAGAAGTTTTGGAAGAGGAAGAAGGCATTTGAGAGTGAATGGTTTGAAGGTAAACCTTTGGAAGACTAAAGATGATGGTGAGTGGGGATGAGGGGGAGGTGTTAGTGAGTAAGGTGGACCCATGTGGAAATATGTGGAAAGAGGGTGAGGGCAAATTCAGTGTGGTGTGAGAAATGTTGGGAAATGGATTCATGGGAGATGCACAACGATGAAGAGATTGACCCCCAGTTTGGCAAGGGGAACTTGTGTTTGGAAGATTCAAGAACGGAGTTTGAGGGAGTGTGGAGGAGGTGAAAGTTTGTGTGATGATGTGGAAACCGTGAAGGAGTTCACATACCTAGGTGACGGGATTAGTGCGGGTGGTGGATGTGAGGCCGTCTGTGACAGCCAGAGTAAGGTAGGGGTGGGGGAAGTTTAGAGAATGTGGAGTATTGTTACTTTGTGAAGATGTAAAGGGATGGGTTATAGGATTTGTGTGAGATCAGTGATGCTGTATGGGAGTGAGACAATGGTGCCTGATTGAAAATGAGATGGGGGATTTTGAGAATGGCAGAGAGAGCAATGGTGAGAGCATTGTGTGGTGTGAAGCTGATGGATAGGAAGAAGACTGAGGATTTGATGCGATGTTGGGTTTGGAGAGGGCGGCTGACCGACTGTGCGAAGGCGAATTTTGTAAGATTGTATGGTCAACGTGGCTGAGAAGGATGAGGACAAATGTTTTAAAAGGCTTTTTGGGAGTTTGAGGTGGGTGTTTGAGGAAGAGGGGCCGACCAAAGAGGACATTTAGGAATCAAGTGGAGGAGGAGATTAGGATGGTTTGGTTGAGGATGGGGGATGAATTGAATCGGGCGAAGTGGAGGAGGGAGTAGTGTGATTGCTACGAATTGTGAGGTGAATCCGGCCACCCCCGTTTGCGGGACCAAAACCGGATTTAAAACTTTGGTTTTAACTACTACTACTACAAACAGAGGTGCATGTTCCTACTTATTCATTCCACATCGCCTTGTGTTTTGTGGCCTACCAACACCTTATTATCACTAGAAATGTGAATTATGTCAAGCCTGGCTTTCTGTTTCGGTTTTGCAGCGGCGTTTGTAACTTGTAAATATACAACAGGGAATAAACGTGGTAGCTTCCATGATCGTTGTACAGTTTGTATATTGGTCGGAATAATCTGGATTTTTTGCAAGGAATCCCCAATGCCATGAAACCTTGGTACGTTTTATTTTAGGGTATTTCATTTATATGTGCCGATAGATTTATACCAATAAATCGCTTTAATATTGCAGGATACAAAAGCGTACATACGCTATCCACTGTGCCTGTGGGCAACCGGGTAATTCGAAGCCTGGTAAAGTCATTGTTAATTAGAAAGCAGATGTCTTACATTTACCATATCCATCCCCACCCATAATCAATGTTGAGGGACCTGCAAGGATCTGCTGACAAAGTGATCAACTTTTGGAAGAGGAGGAGGAGAATATCATAGGGCCTTATTAAAGTGCATGCTCAGCATGTTGCGTATTATTTGTGGTTTTTGTCGGCGCTATACACACTAAGGTGTCGCAGGGGTTAAATTTTTCAAGAAAAATAGAATTGCGCATGAATTTATCAACAGGACCTCAGGGGGTGACCATGTTTTATTTTTTATTAGAAAGATGGACACAGGTGCGTCCGAAAATTATATTTAAAAAAGCACAATAAATTATGGCTAAATTTGTAGCTATAACCAAAAATAGCTCGAAAAAATGATTTTTCAAGAGGATCTTGTAGTTGAAATCTTGACGAAAATTTGTATTTTTATGGTTTTAACTCCAAAGTGACATCGGTGACCCCCAATTTTTTTCTTGAATTTTTCGTTCAAATCTAGTGATGAAAACGTTAGTTATGCGAGTTTGAAAGGGAAAAAATTAGGGCGGGAAGTATATATGACCCAAAACCCCCTGAAGGAGTTTGTCGCCTACCTACATCCTAAGTTTGACACCGTAGTGTTAGTATGGACTATATATCAATGTAAGGTAGTATGTCTTAAATTGTGTCATTTTTTTCAAAAGGGCATATTTTTAAGGTTACATAGGGGGTCAACTTTGGATATATCCAAAATATGAAAACACTTTCCAAGTGTCCGTTATAGTATAATGATTCAAAAAATATATAGTAGTGTGCCACGTACGACTATTGTTTTGGAGTGGTTATAGGGGTAACCATGACTAAAACGGTTTAAAAGGTTAACGCGAATTTGTACAGGGGGTCAACATTAAATTAAAAAACATTTTTGTTATTTTGTTTATGTATTTTTAATAAACCAGACCAATTGTCTAGAATTTGTTTTCTCATTTTTTATCCCCCTGAATTGAAAAGCAGAGGGCTATTGCGAGGGCACAAATAATCGTGCGTGTGTTCCAGTTGGTTAGGTTTTGTTTTTTTTTCAGGGTATTGTTCGAAAGTGAAGCTCGGAGTTTTAAACCATTTATCTGTTTGGGGAGTACAAGGGGGGAAAATATTGGATCCGCAACAATGATAATAATGATAAAATTGGTGATTTACGCCCCATAATTGGTCTCGCTATGAGTTTAAAATTGGGCTTGATGGTCTAGCCCAAATATTTGCAAACTCATAGCGCGACCAAGTAATTTGGGCTTAACCGATCCAATTTAATCAAACTTGGGGTTAGGGTGAGTAGGTGGTTTGTTCTTTCATGTGGATGCTTGTCAAAGGTCATAGACCAAGTCAAAGGTCATATGCACGAGAGAAGGAAATGGCGTGTTTTTCTACTTTTGGCGTCAAATGGCGTCGGTATATTAGGGCGTCATTTTGGCATTCTGGCGACGTTCTGGCGTCCCACTGACGCCAAAGTCGGCTCGGGTCTCTGGCAATCTGGGTCATGGACGCCCAAAATGGCGTCATGACGGCCAAGATGCCGTCACTTGGACGCCCCAAAATAGCGGCCCACGACGCCATTTGCGTCCCTGACGCCATTTGGCGCCAGTGACGCCAGCCATAGGACCACTTCCCCCCCCAATTCACTTGAAAATGGTTTCAGAAATGCCACAATTCATGCACATAGTTGTCAGAGATTGTATCAATGCAAATGCTTGGAGATGAAATGCTTGTCTTTAAAGGTTAAAACCTACCCACGGGATGGAATGTTGCCAAATGTCAATCTTGCTTGGTTTTTGTATTATAAATGATGGAGAATGTTTAGTTGGATGATTTGCAAATATTACGTTTGAAAGGCCATAAGGTGCAATTGCAAAGAATAGTATTAATAATAATAAATGTAGAGTACCTATTTTATGTTGTTACGTGGATTAAAAATTACTTGAAGAAGATAACTGGCACACATCATGTAAAGCACAACATGCTACATAGAGGTTTTGTTCACGTCTTTAACCATTTAGGCAGCACAAATGGGAGCAGGGGTGGAGGAGGGATGTGTGGTGGTGGAACGGGCCAGTTGAGAGAGTCAGTCAAGAAGAAGTGGGTAAATGAATTGGAGAAAGAAAATGAAAACAGGAAAAGGGGCGGACCTCGAAAGTGAGTGTTGAGATAATTTGCGAGTGGAGAGTAGGGATTGGTTGTGGAATTGAGGTTGTCGAGGGTGGTGTGGATGGAGAAGGAATGCTGGTGGAGTGGGCTGTGCGTGTGTTTTAGTTCCAATTTTAAGGAAAAGAAAAAAAGGGGATTTTGGTTGTTTTGCACTGAGCTGTTGGTGCGTATAGGGGTGTGAAGTGGTAGGAGCATGCATGATAATGTGAAAATTGTGGAGGGGGGGGTAATAGCGAAACAGATTTCGGAGGATAGTGAAAGTGGATGAGATGCAATTTGGTTTTATGCCAGGAAGGGAACGATAGATGACGTGTTCATTTTGAGGAGGAGCAAAGAGGAATATAGAGCAAAAGGGAAGAAGAACGCTGCATGTAATGTGCTTGTGGACCCGGAGAAGGCCTTTGATAGAGTATCGAGGAGGGGAAAGTGAATGGATAGGGGCAATGAGGAAGAGGGCATACCAGAAGTGGGGGTTAGAGCGGGTGATATGAGGTTGTATGAAGGAGCAAAACAAGAGTTAAGAGTAGGGGTCCGAAGGTTCCGGAGTTGTCTGAGGAGTTTGAGGTGAAGGTGGGTGTGCCTAAGGTTTGGGCTGCTGTCGCCGTGGTGTTTGCAATTGGTTGATGTGGTTCGGAGATGAAAAAGAAGGTTTGCTGAGTGAGATGCTGGATGCTGATGATTTAGTTTTAATGTGGGAGACAATAAATGGACTGAGGGAGAAGTTCTTGAAGGGAAGAAGGCATTTGGAGAGTAAGGGGCCTGAAGGAAACCTGGGAAAGACAAAGGATGGGAGTGGGGGTGAGTGGGGAGGAGGGGGAGTTTTAGTGATTAGGTGGACACATGTGGAATATGTGGAAAGAGGGTGAGGGCACATTCAGTTGGGTTGTGAGAAATGTGGGAAATGGATTCATGGAGATGCACAAAGATGAAGCGAGTGACCCCAAGTTTGGCAAGGGACGGTGTGTGTGTGAGATGCAGAAAGGAGTTGAGGGAGTGTGGAAGGAGGTGGAAAAGTTATGCGACGAGGTGGAAACTGTGAAGGAGTTTCAATACCTAGGTAGGTGACAGGGATTAGTGCGGGGGGGATTGTGAGGGGATGTGACAGCCAGAGGAAGGTTATGGGTGGCGTGAAGTTTAGAGAAGTGGAGAGTGTACTTGAAGTGAAAGTGATGGGTTGATAGGAGTTTGTGTGAGATCGTGATGTGTATGGGGAGTGAGACATGGTGCTGCTGAGTGAAATGAGATGGGGATTTTGAGAAGGGAAGAGAGAGGCAATGGTGAGAGCAAATGTGTGGTGTGATGAACATTGAGGATGGAAGAGATGAGGATTTGATGCAGATGTTGGTTGGGAAGAGGCGGGGTCTGACCGACTGGCGAAGGCGATGGTTGTAAGTTTTTGTACGATGGTATGGGCATATGCTGCGGAAAGATGAGGAGCATGTTTTAAAAAGGGCTTTTTCTTTTGAGTTTGAGGTGGGTGGTGGTTTGAGGAAGATGGCCCGACGAACAAAAGAGGGACAGGAGGACAAGCAAGGGGGAGGAGGAGAGTAGGGAGGGTTGGGTTGAGGATGGGGTATGCTGGAATCGGGCGAAAGTGAGGAGGGAGTAAGGGTGAGTGCTACGAATGTTGAGGTGATCCGGCCACCCCGTTGTGCGGGGACAAAAAACGGATTTAAAACTTTTGGTTTTACTACTACTTACTACAAACAGGGTGCATGTTCCTTCGTCTTTCTTCCACATGCGCTTCGTGGTTGTGACCTATCCAACAAATTAATCAGACTAGTAAATGTGAATTATGTCAAGCCTGGAAAATCCTTAAAAGTTGATCACGGGTGATATTATTTATGGATTGCCATAACCCAACTGGAGGGGAGAGCAGAAACAAGATAAACCCTTTCAACCCTGGCCACCAATTCTGGGTTGTTATAATGAATGTTTGGAAGCACTATTATATTTGCACACACTTTGCAGTTAAAGGACACTATGGGATTCACACAAAAAATCAAAAATATTGAAATTTGCAGAATAGAAAGAAATTAGCTTTATAATAGAAGGGCAGTCTGTACAATTTAAGTTATTTTGCAACTGAAAAATTAGCAGAAAAGGAAGAAAGAAAGGAAAACAGCAGTGCTCAAAAATATGATCTCCATTCAATAGTGTTGTAGTAAGTGTCCGTAGGACAGCAATGACTCTAAAATGTAGGATTTGTCCTTATTAGGTTGCTTTCGTCTTTTGCCTTGTAAGGGTATGTTAGGAACCTATACTTGTTAATGCAAAAAATCAGATTTTTGATGATTTTAAGGATTTTCGACTTAGCAAATCATGATAGTGCCCTTTAAATACTGGCAATTTTAAACCAATTACACAAACAATTTGAGTCACTGAGAGAGGCATTAAAGTGCATTCAATGATCCCACACATTATTTTTGTTAATGATTCATTAGATATCCTCAGAAAAAGTTATTTTCCAAAATTTAAGTGTCGTCTGATGTTGCGGTTTGTGATTGTCACAAGCAAAATAGTTGTATCGCGCATCCCCATTAGGCCACTTGTATTTAATTTCTTCAGAGTAAATTTAATTTGTACATAAGATAAGGCACATATGCTGGGGCCAAACAGTTCAGATGATATTATAAAACTATCTTTGAGGTAAATTTTGAGGATTTGAAGCTGTGATCACAAAATGCCCCTTTAAAATACAGGAACAATATATTAGAATTAGGCTTTTTGTATTTATTTAAAAACTGGTTCCTCTTATCAGTATTAGGAATTCGGTTACATAATTATCAGTGCCAATCCATAATGGGTTCTATTAACCAAACAGACCTTTACTTTGTCCAAAACATCCAATTTGCCTGGAACCAAACCATTATGGATGGAATACAGGTACTGTACTCATATCATGATATTTCAGAGGGAATTCAGCAAAATCTTTTACAGATGACATTAGAAAAATACATTTCGTACGTAATTATAGAATCCAGGCCTTGATGGAGGATGGGTGGAGTGGAGGAAATGATCGGGCAATGCCTCTTAATAAAGTCAGGAGCCTGTGCTATCAGTTTATCATTTGCTTAGACCCTCTTGACAACTTATATTTTTTTGTATCTAAATTTGCTTGGCGGTACTCCTCAGCGGAACTTGAGGGCGTTGGCGTAACTGCAGTGGGATTGATGGACTTGCGGTACCTCGCCAGCGGGGATGATGGATGTTCGTGGGGGGTAACTCGTTTTTCGAACGTTTTTACTAAATCGCCTTTTCTGTTAACGCCTACAAAATCTATTCCCCTATATTTACATAGTCTATATGCCTTGTAGTTACTTTTGTACTGTTTTTTTTTCATGCTACTTTATTTGGCATAAGATATGTACAGTCAAAGTGCAGGGACACAAAGACTGCTTATTCTTCTTTTCAGCAAACGATAGACTTGGATGGCCAGCCTATTCCGCGCTATTGAAAAAAGTGGAAAATAGATTGGTCCAGGTACATTTTTGTTGGATTTTGCGCGGCACCATCTTTGAAATTGTTGAAATAGGAGAGTAATCAGATTATGTCTAAAAACTAGCATCTAAGTCAGTGATGCGTTTTGATGTTAAATGTAAAATTGTCATTTTTTTAAAACAAATCAATGATCCTGTTTAGAGCAAAGTCGGGGCTAAAAACCTGGCCTCAAATAATGCTATTGGAAACGACCAGCTCTGATTTTCTCAGTTTTCAAAATTTTACAGCATTTTCTTCCAAATCCATAAAATTAAGTCCAGAAAATAACCACAAAATATAATGCAAGGATTTTATTTTGAAGAGCGTTTTAAATTTATTAGGTATAAACTTTAGATGTTGTTCTTTGTTCTTGCCAAAATAGATATATTACAGCCCGTCTCAAAAAAGTGGGTTACAATCAGGAAAAAAATTGTTTTTAAATTGAAATTTCAAAAATAAGTGATGTTATTGGCATGATTAATAAAGAACAAAGACTGGGCTTTCTAATAGTGTTTGTTTCATCTTATTTGCTTTTGTCAAATCAGAGAGAATTATCAATTTAGTATTATGATATTACCAAAATCTATTTTGAGCCACTTTTATGGGCCTATGATATTCAACAAAAACAATAAACAGGCTCAGTGAACCGTTGGATGGACGCTTTATTCGTCAGAGTATAAAATGTATGATAACAGACTAAAGCGTGAATCCACCGATGGGCACTGAGCCGTTAGTTTTGTTTCATCGACATCTTAAGCCAATGCATTGGCACAGGCAGAATGTTTGACACAGTATGCTATGATGTCTTTGAAGCTCACAAAAGATTGCACAAATTACACAAATAGTTAGTTTCTCAACACAGCATTTAATAGTCAAATATCAGTGCAATGATAACTATTTTCTTTCATAAATAAACCAAACAAAATGTATGCATTTTCAATGAAATGGATCGCTTTGATTTTGCACAATGGTATCTGTTAAAATCATCATGCCAGAATGAAATATAATTGACAACAAAGAGTAAACACTCCAAATGCAAAGACAGGAAATTGGTTTATACAAAGATTGCACAATCTTTGTGCATTGTTTGAATTTGATTGTTTTGAAGTAATTCTGATTTGCAGAAGTCATAAACTTAAAATTGGAATCTGGAAGCAAAGTATCAATGGTTGTAGGACTTTGAATTCATGATATTTCAAAGACCATAAAAAAACGCTCTCCTCCAGGTTGCTTTGTACGGTCGTGATTCTCTTCTAACAAACAACCGTATGTCGAATGTTATACATTAATCTTAAAGCAGAGACTACTGAAGATAGTATCCACCATTATGGCATCTTTTAAAGTTCATTATTTAATCCCTTGAGAATTTAAAATGTTCAATGTTGAATAACTTATTTTTAATATTCTATCCACCGTTTTTTCTCAACCAAGACATGGTCAACTTGATTTTTTTTTGTTCCTGACAGTAAAACGCCGTAACTCTCGATTGAAACCAACCGATGAATGAAACAAAAAAAAGTATTGAAAGCGCTGGTCTTTTTTAAGGGAATGCACAAAATGACATTTACTTATTTGAGACATGAAGACTGAACAAAAAAAAATCAGTTTTCGATTGACCATTTTTTTGAGACAGGCTGTAGTTAAATGGCAATGATACATGAATGTTGACCTATCACACCAATTAAATCAAGTGTTCAATGATATGCGTCCATATTGAGGGAGATGAAAACATGAAACATCAGATTTAATCGGTTATCAACCTTTAATTGTTTTTAATTCAAATATTATTAACATCATGGCTCTTGTCACATTAATAGTATCATCACCTCCTTTCCTAGGCCTATAATAAAGACACATTACTAGCAGTATGCTTAGAACCTTGGTAAAACTGCCTTGACATGATCAATGTAAGGCTTATTCCATCACCACACTAGTAAGCAATGTTTCTGCACACAGTTCGATTTAATCATGACTGACCATGAAAAGTTTGTACTGCATAGCCCAAGCTGGCAGGACTTGGTTTAATTTGCAGTTAGCACAGGTATAATATGAGTATTAGTAACCACTGTACTGGCATATATTGGGGGTTCAAGGTCCTTACAGCAAACTTCATTCCTAATGCTTTTAGAATATTCATAAAAGGGGATAGGTCATGTAAAGTGGTAAATAAATTTTAAAACTAATTGATAACATTTTATTCTATTCGGTGGTGAGCATGTCGGGTTGTACGAAATGGCAATTACGAATATGAGGATTACACATGTTGTCTTTGGCTCCTTGGAGTTGAATTGGATGGAAAATTTGTTTTCAAAGAGGGGGGGAGTGCAATTATTTAAATGAATAATAAAAAAAGAAATGAATATACAATATTTTGACAAATTATTGTCATTAAAAGCAAAAAAAATCCACAATCTAACTAAGAATGAGAACCACTCAAAATATTGGGGCCATCCAGTATGACACCATCTTAGATGCCCCAAAAAACAAAAACAAAAACTCTTTATGCTCTAATTATTAAAAGTTTATTTGACACATTTATTGATGTTGATAATTCACATAAATGATCATGGAAAATCAACAATCAGCAAAAACACCCAACGCAATAAAAACATGAGGCTTTCCAGGTACTGATTGTATGAAATATTATTTGATCACTATCTAGTGCATCATTGTGTTCATTGCATATCCTAGGCGGGTCCCGGTTTCGTGATCACCTGGCTTTGAATGATCTGGCATAACAAATGACCCCCAAAAGTTCATGCCATACAACAATGTGTACCCCATTGACCTACTTTGGACCTTGAGTGACCACCCGATGACCTTTGATCCCCATAACAATACAAAACTCCGTATTCGTTCGGTCAAGGGGCACCCACCCACCAAATTTTCCGGCCGTGCGACCCGCAGATTATATCCTATAATCATCACGCAAAAGTGATTACTCGATCTTCGTACAAAACTCTAGAAGAGAAACACAGAGAACAGAGAGAGAATCATAAGTGATTTGACAAATACATGGTTTCTTCTGAACAAACAAATTGGATTATCAATAATCAAAAAGCTTACCAAGCCTTATCAAGTAAGGTTTGTGACAGATTTGTTACTGTTTATTTGATCCAAAACTATGTTTATGGACTGAATTTAGTCTTTATGATGAACCAGTGTGTATGGACAAAAAAAAATATCTCTGAAAAATCCTCTATCAGTGAAAAATCCTTTTAAGTTGGATCATCGGCTATGGCTTCATACCCAGATCTTGTTAAATTCATGAAATGTTGGTTATTGGTGAAAGAAAAATGGTGCCAAATTTTTTTTTCTGACGTCACTAGGAAAAGGGAATTCAGTCAATTATAGTTGCTCCATAAATCCTCACACAAGCAGTATTGCTGAGTGTGTGGTTATCAGGCCCACCCAAGTCGCGGAGGACAAAACAGGATTTTAACGTTGGTTTAACTCTTTAAACTACAGTAACTTTTCGAAAAAGTGTTTCAGAGATACGGTAATTATGCATTTTTCAATTACCATAGACTTTGTACAGAGGACTGATTGGCAGAAAATGGACCAAAATGGGTCAATTTTATGAAAAAACTACCACATTTCATTTTTTTTCCCAGTAAATTGAGGAGGGGAGGGGTTAGAAGATTTGGTGTTTGTTTTGGTTAGAGAAAATATTAAACATCCATAAATTTTATTTTTCTGTGTGTGTCATCAAAACAAGACCTTTTCTTGCAACAACACTGTTTTGGCTGAGTATTGTCCTGTCAGAAAGTGGGACATACAGGCATTGAAAAACATTTGGTTTCAATCAGGGTTTTTTTTTTTTTAATATGAATGTTTTCATTGCATTTGGACATGTTGGAGTATACCTTGTGGGCTGTGCCATGCTGATTTTTTTAGCAGGCTTATTTTGACATATAAAAGATGCTTAAATTTGTCACATCAGTCACATGGAGTTAGCCATTCAGTGATTCTATCTTAGTTGACATGGAAAGATACAAGTGGGACCAGGAGTGGCTTAAATGTTAGATATTGCATGTTCACTTTCACTTTACGTTATAGAAAGATGTGGGAAAATATGCCAACTTACTCAACTTCATGCATGAAAATCATAAAGTTGACTAAGGCGAGACAGTCATTATTTTAGCCGGGGAAGGAGGATTTTTCGACTTTTTTAGCCAAAAAATTTTCGTGTTACCCCCTCCGCGCTCCGTTCAAAAATTTCACGGTCCCCCCTGGATCATGCTGATGTTCTCCCAGTTAAAAGTTCATGTCCCCCCTCTCGCGTTGAAGAATGAAAAAACAGTCACGTTTCCCCCTTCTTTACAAAAATTTTTTTCGGGTTCCACTCCTCAAATCCTCCAATTCCCCCTGGCGTCGTAAATAATGACCCCCCTCCCTAACAAGATGCAAGGTGAGCAATAACCCTTTCATGTGTCTTATTTGTTTGACAAAAAAAATGAAACTGAAACACAATCAAAATTTTAAATGTTTCAATTTGTCAATTCATGTGAGACCAAATGACAAGAGATCGCGGCCCAAACCTACCAACAGTGTGAGTGTGTTAACTTGCTGGCATTGTCAAAAATTTCCTCCCGTGTTTGTAGTTCGACTATATAATTGAATTCTGTATTTTTTATATGTAAAATCTAATTCGAAAAGTTTTTTAATTTTAAACACAGAGATTTGGGATAGGATGCAAGGCATCTCACACATATCCTACAACACAACACACATATCCCACACCACAATAAATCAATCCCACAACACAATATGACCTGAGTGAGGTCTGGACTCACATCTATCATGATTCTGCTATACCAATTTATTCAGTTCAGATGATTGCACCCCACATGTATTATGGGATATTGGCTTATCAAGAGGACCAAATTTAGCTGATAAGCTATAAGAGATTAGATCGTTTAATCAATCCACCGTATCCCATAACACATTTAGATATGATGTATACATATAATACCAGCATATTTAAGGTAATTTACCACAATGTATTATGGGATAATGGGATTGATTCCTGATTCTTAACCGCTTATCTTCAGTCCACAAGGAAAGTCGAAAACCATTCTAGTAAAAAAGGTAACATTCGGGTCTGATACAAACAACAAACAACTTTAGCCTCTTTAGAACAAATCTAAAGCTTCGCATGCTAAAAATCATTGCCATATGCTTTCAGATTTCAATATTGTTTTACCATTTTATTCACCACTCTCTCCGGAGCACACTATTATTCGTTTCCCTCAATATGATTCTAATATTTAGGAACAGGGGAATATGCCACTGTGGCAAGTTCTGTAGAATATTCACAACCACTACATAAAATCCCCCATGACTTGTACAAAATGGAACCTCCTTTACAACGTCGAGTTCTCGGCATATAAAGCGACGGCTGGTACTTCAAAACTGATTTCACATTTTCAATTAAATATAGAAAAAACTAAAAAATTAAAAAAAAAAATTATATGATGAAGGCTGATTTTGTTTACTACAGAGCATCGAAAAAATTTGCATGTTTTCAAAACGTTCACGCATAGTGAGGTTTGGTACTAGAAAACTAAATGTTACCAAACCTCAGAAATTATACAAATGGCACAGACAAAATCTTTACCACCCAATGGTTGTTACTGTCCCAACGTATTAATTCAATCTTTTCAAGACCCAAGCTCCTCAACATTTGTGGACTCTTCACTTAGGCAAGGGCCATTTTCCGGACGCCAACACTGACTCGGCACTGACATTGTCTGCTACTTACACATAGTTTATAGGTTAGTGGTTTGTGATTCTGATCAATGTGCTTTCGTGAAATAACGTGCATCAGATTCATCCAAAATCCACCTTTTTCCTCAACCAAACACAACACAAGGATTTAAAGATCAATACAAAAGGGCCAGCTACCATGCACAGGGCCGTAGCCGGGGGGTGCGGACGCACCCCCAAAAAAAATGACAAAGGTTCACACCGTTCATTGATGTTGAAGGTCGCTCTTTTTCATGCTGAAGGTCGCTTGGTGAAGTTAAGTTGCCGGCTTGACTAAATTCTCTTGTTTTTAAGGGGTGGGGGTTCATGGTAGATGAATGAAATAAGCAGCTGTTAATCATTTGCTTACGCCATTACGCCTGGCTGGGTTATTGATATGTTTTACTCAACGCCTGCGACGATGTGTGAACCCAAAAAAAATAGGTTTTTGTACGAAAAAAAAGGTCATAATAAAATTTATGGCAAAAGAAGAACACCCCCACATATAATTCCTGGAGATGAACACTTTTGTTTATTAATTTTAAAAAAGAACTGGTGTTGTGCAAGGGGGCTATGAGCTTTTTACCAGAGGCATGCCCCTAAAGGTTCTCAGAATTCTCATTTTTTCTTGATACAGTGTATGTATTTTGAGGTTTTTTTTAATTAAAAAACACCGTGCATAAATGATAAAGAAAGTTGTTAAACACCAAGTCAAAAAATGATGATAAACTATAACTATGATGAATATCGAGGGCTCTCCTCCATTTTTTTCTAAACCAGCGATGTCCTTATATCATTAAGTACGGCACGTGTGTGTGACATGGTTGATTAGTGTTTGGACATTGGTGGTTACGTGTGTGTGTACACTCATTGGCTTATAACACCAAAATGATATGACCATTGTTAATGTGCAAAAGAAAAGGAAGTTGGAAGTTTAGTTGGAAGGTTTAGGTGGTAAGCAGGGGTTAATAGTAGTTTACGAAGTTACGGTAAATAGTTTTAAAAAAATCTTGGGTGTTATTTCCATAGTGCCAACTATTTCTAAAACACTTGTTCTATACATACAATGTCATCAGTAATAACTTGCAAAGAGCAAAGCTAGTCATAGTATGCAGATTTACTGTGGGGAAACTAGGGCAAGTCTGTAAAGTTGGCAACTTCACCACCACAAACTTTCAAAAGACCGCAGTTAATGATAATCAGTTTTAAAGTATTATTTAAAATTATTGTTTTATGTGTTTAACTGAGTCATATTAATATTTTTAAAGGAAATTAAAGAAAGAAATTTCGGCATTCAAATACTAAAATGGTGAGTGCCGGCCACGTGTGTGACAGTAATTAGCACACCAATTACTTTTGAAAGAGGGGGAAGGAAAGGGAAAGATCTAAACCATTTATTATGTATAATGGAAAAGTAAATTATAAAACGGCTTTTGACGAAATATGAAAACATTACTGGACAGGGTTTTCTAGTAATAAAAACTTCTTGGTATTTTTGGTAACGTGTGTGACATACCAGAGTCAAATTCAAATTCTCGTTAATGACGTGTCTTCTATTTCCGAGAAAATTTGTAGTTTTTCAACATATTTTGAAAGTTGAGTCCAACAAGACGGAAGGCAGTATATATAAACAAAAATGAAAAAAAGCTATTACGATAAAAAAAAAGAGCCAAAAGGTTTGTAATTGTTGTAATAAATTTCATATTTATCCCACATTAAGTAAAGAATTCATTTTATGCAACTGAGGGTGTTGGTGTTGAACATATTGTTTTTACACATATCAGGCCAGGGAAACTTGGAAGATGATTAACGTAATAATGTAAAGGATATTATATTGCAAAAATACCATTAACGTCATTTTTTATCAAAAAGTTTACTTGTTTGAAGGAAGAAGAATGGCCCAAGCCACAAGAACACATTCCTATCCAGCTAGCACCTTCGCAGCCCCTCCCCAGAGCTGCAAAATTTCGTTTATATTTTGACGCTGCATTTTGTGTTGAATGTGTGGGGCAGGGACCAGGACTCAATTTAACACTGGCCCGCGGCCAATGAATTAATGTAGGGCCAGTAAGAATTATGGATCGGAGGCAGGCCATATATGGGCACTTGAATTTTAGGGAATCAGAATATTTACCAACCTTGATAAAATAAAGCGCTAAGCATTGGAGGGTGAACAAAGCAGAGCGGAGCTCAGAGAATAGTGGCCATGACAACTGTCTCCTGATTGTGTATATAGCAAAGAACAGTATAAATTAAATGGCTTATTCTTTAAAAGCGGAGAAATATAGGTTTACTAGGTTATTGAATGTCCTTTTATCAATTCCTCCTGTCTCCTAGGAATTTTGTCCCTCCATCATTCGGCAATCTATTCCTTTCATTGCATTTCTTGAGTTTGTGTTTTTCAAGATCATCAGTGACATTCAATGCTGCTCATACTTGCAAAACTTTGTAAAAAAGAGGGTTAAATAGGGCAAAATTCATGACCATGGATGGAAATGGTTGAGGTCAGTGAGGTCAATGAAGGGTTCAAGGTCGGTCAGTCACTGGCCCTGAAGGGGACAGTAGAGAAAAAATTAATTCAATCCCTGGGTGGCCAGTGGGAGGATTTGGTGTGATAGGCATGTATTGTATTGTGTGTTGTGTGAGTTGGGTAACAGTTGCGTATTGTGCATTATGTAGGTCTTCTATTCAGAAACAGGCCCAAAATTAATTTAAAAAACATCAGTGGAGCAAATTAAAGTGTAGGAGAGATTTTTTGAGGGATACAATTCTCTCAATTTTCATGGAAACTCGGTCGTAGACACCTTACGAGAACGTTTCAAGTTATGGACAACAAGTACAAAAGAAAACCACAAACCGGCACAGAGGAAAGAAAATGTGTTTGTTGTTTAAAAAGTTTAACAGTTGTTAAAGTTTAAACAGTTGTGTATGGATGAACTGAAACCAGTGTGTTAAAGGGGCAGCTTTCGTTTTGACCCACAACCTCGTTCCCCCGACTTAACTAAACAAGTTAGATTTTTTTATCATCTGAAAAACCGTCGGGCTAAGTATAGTATGTGTGCTAATCTTATCGTGCAAATTCAATCGGCTCTGCAAGAAATTCGGATTTTGTATTTTTGTCGTTAAGGACCAGACAGAAATTATTTTAACCGTGGTCTAGGGGAGATTGTGATACGAACATTGCTTATAACACCAAAAACGCAAGATCCAGAATCAACGGGAATTTTGTGAATAAAAGAAGCTTGTTAAGGAATCTAGGAAACATGAACAAACAGAAGATGTTAGAATCACGAAATGCTGCTTTAAGTTCACGGGGTAAACAAAACTGTTTAAAATTTTAAACAACTTCTTAAACTTTTATTAAACAGCATTGTCTAGTGGTGTTGGGAAACTGGCATGCTATCGCAATCGTTCCCATAGAAAGCCCATGCTTTGACTTTTGTCATGCACGAGAAGATAAATCATCATCTTATTACATAAAAGACGACGTTATTCGGCCTAATTCACTTCAGGTGTGATTAATACAGTGGTAGCATTCCAAATATGCAAAAAAAAACCTGGGTTTCGACAAAAAATTGGGGTGCGCTGCTGAAATCTCATGTTCTTTAAGTCACAAGTGATTCACAGCCTGCTTTAAAGCTAAAGATTATTGAAAATAAACAAATCAGATGGAATTCCATTCATAGACATGGAAAGCAACAAAGAAGAGAGAAAAGCTTTATTTTCACCGTGTGGTCTGTTTTGAATGAATTATGTGTGAGAAGTTATGAAATATAGAGGTGTGTGTGTGGAGTGATTGTGGGATTGTGTGTGTGCCACTACTTTAGCCCAGTGGGTTCTCACCTTTTTTTGTGGTAGGTATTTTGTGCCTCCCGGGGTTCAAAGATTGGGGCACCTTGGAGCCGGATTTGAGGCCCAACAAAAAATGAGGGTATCCGGAGGAACTAGGGTTTTCCAATAATTTCGAAAATAATGCTGCGATTTCCCCAAGTCAAAGCTACTTTTTGGTTTTTTTTTAAAGAAAATTGGTAGTTGAATATGGCTTTGGACTGAAAAGTAGGGTTCTCTGGAACTGAAACGGTCCTAAAATGGGGGTCTCGAAACTGAAAAAAGAAACCTGACATGAGGGTCTTATAGGCGGCACATACCCATACTTTCATCCCAATGTGTGCTAATATATATGGAGAATTTTTATTCCTCTGTATGGTTCCGAATCTGATATGCATGTTCAAATCTACTCTAACAGAAAATGTTATAATTCCCAGAGCGTAGGCCTAGTAAGGCCTATATGGAGTAGGTATGCATACAAACATATGCATAGCATCAAAATGCACAGTCAGAAGCAATTAAAATTTTGTGAATAACTTTTCTTGAGGATTTAAGAACCATAAACAAAAATAAAGGTGGTAGGGGCCAAAAAAGGAACAGAAGTGTCAACATTTATAAAATATAGCAATCATTTTGAACATTTACCAAATTTAGGTAGGCCTTATAAGATCCAAATGTGATGAAATAATACAAGATTTATTCCTGGGATTTTATCCACTAGAATGAGCTCCAACATATGAAGGTGTCATGACCAGGGGCATGTCATCTCACATCCCACACTCCAAAGGTCAGTTTGGTGCAAATGTGACCTTGTCTGAAAGCTATGATTCAAACAGCATGAGTAGTATGTATTGGTATTCTATTCGTCAAGGATTGAATTTGCCATAATGCTGTTATTATTAAGTGGAACAGTAATCTACCATGAACCAAATTGGGTTTCACTTGGCATCAAAATCTTTCACTGTAAAGCAATTTGAAATCAAATGATGCCAAAACTTTTAAAAAACCATATGAATCCCACAAATGAACTACCCCGGAAAATGCAAATGGGCCGCCCGCAGGTGGAGTACCCATCTCTCTGCATTGGCGTTTGGGCCAGACTCCCGCATATAATGTTGCTGTGGGGGGTTCGCCACTCCTCCGCACCAGCGAGTCGTTTTGCATTCCAAGCATATGCCGTGTGGGGGTAGGTAACCATTATATACTGGGTGGAGAGAGGCAGAGCGAGGTAAAGCTGCCTGACAGTTGCACAACACATTGGAGACAGCGGGGCTCGAACCCACAACCTTAGCTTATGGGGCGGAGCGCTGATCCACTGCACACATGTGCCCTCTACTGTTATGATGAGTCATTTCCTTTCATAGTGTATGCGGGTGACGGATAAAAACTCAATACTCGATCAGATTTAACGTGTTCCATTTATATTAAAGGGGCAATTCTTTGAGCCACGCCTGGTGCCCCTGACTTGCCAAAAAAAAAGGTTTGTAGTTTTAGATCATCTGAACCATCGCCCAAGGTTGTAGTATGCGTGCTAATCTGCATGTGCATTCGATTTTCGATCTGGAAGAAATTCGTTTAAATTTGCATTTTTTGTAAACGTCAGACAGAATCAACTGAAATTTTGGAATATAACCTTTGCTTTTGTGCTATTCTAGTGAAACCATTAAACAAACATTGAGGTGCTTAAGGTTTGATCATGAAAGATTTACACCTTTACCCTATGTAATTTATTTCCCTAGTAATCCAGGCCTCTGGCCTTGGTATGAAGAAGGTCCCATTAGTAATCATCCCAAGGCTTAGGACTCATTTTCAGACAGAATTCAACCAATTCTACACAATATAAGGGTGGTCTCTACAATACAGCACCCACTAGACCCCTTTTCAACTCAATGTCTATTAAAGACACAAGATGTCTGTTCTAATGGGTGGCTGTTGTACAAGCATCCCTGAACGTGCCGTGCCTTTCTGCGAAAATATTTCTTAAATTCTGAAAAGTTAAATTAAAAATATGCCATACTTCAAGGAAAACAATCCTACTTAAAAAATTCACGTCTGGCTTTTAACCCTAACCCCCACATTTGTTTATAGCCTATCTCCCGCGCCCGGGAGGGACTAAAGGAGTGAGGGAAGAGGGGAACAAGAAAGAACAGTCGTATAAATTCGGGTGGGACTCGAACCCAGGGCCCTGGGGCCCCAGTCCCATGACCCAGTAGGATAGCCACGCTACACGGTGTCGCTTGGCATGGCCAGTGGATTCGTAACCACCCTAGAGTCTTGGTTTTGATGACGTCATCGCCACATCCGTGGCGTCGGAACCGGGGCGGACAGAACGACAGGTACGTCCCAATAATTTTGCTCTTCCCCTGGCGCCCCCCTTGGCTTCCAGAAACACCATTACGAAAATTGCAAGAAATCTA
Source organism: Ophioderma brevispina (assembly GCA_023653785.1). NCBI lineage: Eukaryota > Metazoa > Echinodermata > Ophiuroidea > Amphilepidida > Ophiodermatidae > Ophioderma > Ophioderma brevispina. The sequence goes on from JAMKCH010062791.1 coordinate 24,043, forward strand.
CAATGACGCCATCCTCTGTACCCATTCAACAATTAAGTTATGAACTAACACGATCTCTCTGCCTTGCACACTCTGTAATAAGAAGTGGCGCCCCTAAACTAGTCACCATAAAAAGTTATAAATTAAATGATCCCAGCCTTCTTAGACCTACTTGCAGAAGTCTAGTGAAAGATGGCTTCTTTTCCCTTAAAGGCAAAATACATGAATTTTGAAAGTCGCGTTCAACACAACAAATGCTATAAAGAAGCCCCAATATGGTCGTCAATTGAAGGCAGAAAACTGACGCCGCCCTAGACTGTCCCACAGGCTCGGCTCTGTTGCGGATTCAGGGCAAATAGGTTCCATTAACATAAAAATAAAAGTATTATTCTTGGAATTGCACTCACCAACACGAGCATCCAAGTGTATATACAAAACAAATCACAAAAACTAAAATCCCTAAAACCCAAATCAGGATGGGCCTCCCTCAGCGTTCCTTGTCATAACTGCGTTGCACCTTCTTGACCCCAATGGCCGCCCATATACGACCTCATAAGAACCACTTGTCCACGATTAAAAAATTTCAAAATACCACTCGCAGCCGAGGTCTGACTCAGAGGGATAAAAGAAGTCTCCATCATACAGTCGTTTATACCACAGACCGGGGAGGGTCTAACGCCGCCCTTTGAAAACAAAAATGTGACGGTCTATAAGAAATAAAGGTGATTGCAGTATCCTTATGGGCGAATAAGGTGTCCGAGGTCGGGAAAAATAAATAAGGGACGAGGCGCAGCCGAGTCCAAGTATTTTATTTTTTCAGGCCGAGATGGGACGGATACGAGGAGGGATTACAGATGAGGCCATAAATAATACTGCACACCCTTTTATTTCTATTAACTACCGAAAACAGCGTGAATATTGAGAGACTGGAGAAAAATGCATTATTGGCGACCCATTATCGCAGGGATATGGGCAGTTAAAACTGGACCAATCAGAATGATTGCATTTCAAATAAGGGGCAGAAGAGGTCGGGTAGAGAGGTAATAGAATAAGCAATAGCTGCCTGTCAATACTATGCGACCCTTGAACACCCTTCTTGAAAGAAACATTACGGAAGAAGTATTGTAATGGCACCTCTATACTTCAATACTATTCATCCAATGTCAAGGCAAATTGATGCCGCCCCTTTGATGAGCAAAAGAGCAATTGATAAGAACACAAAAAGCAACAGCGCCCGCCTGAAGGCTCATTTTATGTTATACACTCTTGGCCATTAATATGAAACCATTCACTCGATCGACTACAACCATGGAGTATATAGTACTATGCCGCCCAACAGGAAAGCAAATTGCATTACGAGCGATGATTGATGACCCGAAGTTTTCTCGCGGATCTAATGAATATATAAACTGATGCGCGCCCTTAGAAGAAATGGTTTTTTTTTTTTTTTTTTTTTTTTTTTTTTTTTTTTTTTTTTTTTTTTTTTTTTTTTTTTTTTTTTTTTACGAAAGTTGCAAGAACTCTACAATGACGCCCTCTGGTACCCATCCAACAATTAAGTTATGAACTAACACGGTCTCTATGCCTTGCAAAACTCTGGTAAGAAATGGCGCCCCTACACTAGTCACCATAAAAAGTTTATAATAAACTGATCCCGCTTCTTAGACCATACTTGCAGAAGTATAGTGAAAGATGGCTTCTCTTAAATGCAACTACATGATTGAAGTCGACGTTCAACACACAAATGCTCTAAAGACGCCCCACATACTGGTCGTCCAGTGAAGGAATAAACTGACGCCGCCCTAGACTGTCCCACAGTCTCGGCTCTGTCTTCGGATTCAGGGCACAATAGGTTCCATTAACATAAAATAAAACTTATTTATTTATTTGGAATTGCACTCACCAACACGATGCATCCAATGTATATACAAAACAAATAAAAAAAATAAAATCCTAAAAACAAATCAGGCTGGGCCCTCCCTGCATCGGTCCTTTTAAAGGTCCCAGGAAATGAGATGATAAACCTACTCCAAATCTTTTAGGGGACATTCCATTCCAATAAACAGGGCCAGAAAAAAGAATACACTACAAGTGACGTCATTGGTGAAAACTATTGATTTTCAGTCAGTGTCATGAATAGATTCACACCAGTCACCTGGAATTTTCTATTACTCTCTCAAAAATCAATAGCACCCCAATTGATGTCATCACCAACCCAAATATTGAATGCTTTCCAGCCCCTCCTTGTAGACTTGACACAAACCACATCAATTCTATTTGCATTTCCTGGGACCTTTAATACTGCGCTGCCACCTTCTTGACCCCAATGGCCGCCCATACGCCCTCATACGAACCAACTTGTCCACTGATTAACAAAATTCTAAATACCACTCGCACGCCGAGGGCTGACTCAGAGGGATATTAGTCTCCATTACCAGTCGTTTATACCACAGACCCTGGGAGGGTCTAACGCCGCCCTTGAAAACAAAAATGCTGACGTCTAATAAGCAATAGCATCCTGTCAATACTGATGCCGCCCCTTGAAAGAAACATTACGGAAGAAGTACTGCAATGGCACCTCTATACTTCAATACTAGTCATCCAATGTCAAGGAATAAATTGATGCCGCTCCTTTGAAGCGCAAAAGAGCAATTGATAAGAACACAAAAAGCAACAGCGCCCTGCTGAAGGCTACACTTTATGTTACTTTCTGCCATCATATGGAAACAAAATTGCACTCGATACAACCATGGAGTTATTATAGTACTTATGCCGCCCACAGGAAGCAAATTTGCATACGTCGATGATGACCCTAAGTTCTCTTCTGGTTATCTAATGAATTATTAAACTGATGCGCCGCCCTTTAGAAGCAAATTTTGTAGAGGTCTAACAAGCAGCGGCGCCCATATTCTGGTTATCCAATAAAGTAATGAATTAATGACGCCTTAAGAATTAAGCAAATTTGCAGAAATCTAATAAACGGTGGCGCACCTATTCTGGCTATGCAATAATGTAATGAACAATTGGTCTATGGCAGCCATTAAAAGGAAATTTACAAAAGTCTAACAAGCAATTGGAGCCACTGGTCATATCCAGTGAATCAAACTGATGCCGCCCCTTGAACATGTTGAAAACAAAACTGCGAACGTTTAACAAGCAATGATGCCCCTTAAACTGGTTATCCAATAAAGTAATAAACTTATGTCAACCACTAGAATAATTGCAAAAGTCTGGATACTCTGCGACAAGTTCCCAACAAACCTTTGACGAGCACGTTACTATGTTGAAACACAATCGTCTCTAATTGGCTGTTGGGACGATCTGCTGTTGTCTAGCCACTTACTTAGAGCTTGCATCATAGGATGTTGCACGCGCTGAAAGCTCCGTCCACTCTACACACTCGTCAAAGGTTTTCTGTCCTGGAATATGACAAGCATATTCTGCTATTCTGGTTATCAATAAAGTAATGAACTTGTGTCGCCCAATAGAAGCAAATTTACAGAAGTCTAACAAGCAATTGGGCCATTGATCATCCCATGAGTCAAACTGCTGCCGTCCCTTGAAAAAAAATCCAAAAGTATAACAAGCAATGATAGCCCTTATACTGGTTATCCAATAAAATATTTTAATGAATGGATGTTGCTCACAAGAAACTAATTTGCAGAAGTCTAATAAACAATGGCGCCCTTGTTCTGGTTGTCCAGCAAAGTAATGAATTAAAGGGC
>JAMKCH010062794.1:0-22928 GCA_023653785.1 Ophioderma brevispina
AAATGTTGTTTACTGCAAATTTGTTTAAAAAAAAAACCTGAAAATTAACATTTTTTTTTAATTAATCTTAGTCATGGTTGATTTCATTTTTAGCTAATTAACATCTATCAGTGTGTAATAGTTGTAGGTGACTTTAACGTTAATGCACCTCACTTTCAACCTGGATCTGCAACTTACACAAACGGGGATGCTAGGGGACTCTATAAAGCTCTCACAGAAACGCTCGCTCTTGGAAATGTCGCAGCTTTGTGGACTTGATAAAACACGCAGTTAGTCTGATAGTGAGCTTGATGCACATTAATAGATCACTTGTATACAAACAACCCTAGTACCATCTTTGAAGGTTAATCCCCATGTGGGAATTTCGGGTAGGGGATCATGCAGGTATATCTTAAGTTTACCACCACTGGGGCTCAAACCTTGATGACACGATCCCCACCTGATGTTGATGTCATCTTTCTGGACGGGGAGTAAGGCATTTGATAAAGTCACCCAATTCTTATGTCTAAACTTCACCAATATGGTATCTGCGGGGGGACATTTTGGCATTGGATTCCATCTTTTCTGTCAGGACCGGTTCAGTGCGTGCATTTTCGTAGTGCCTTCTTCAGGGTGGGTGCTGTTAAATTCACTGGGGTTCCCTTCAGGGGCATCGTGCTCGGTCTCTTTGTTAACCTTATTTTTTTAGATTCTGGCCAAAGTACGTTCAATCCTCCCTTCGTTGTGGATGTGTTACATTGATTTGGCTATTACAGTATTTGTTAACAATTTTGTTTATGTTTGTTTTTATAATCTGGCAAAATGAAATGACAAGGACGTCAAACATATTTCTGGAACAAGGGCGATCAAATGTAAAAACGTAAAATCAAATTTTCTAATATTCCATAGTGATGTAAAAAAAACCACTGAAGGAAAATGATGGAAGCACGCTGTTGATATAGAAATAGATGATTAATCAGAGAAAAAACACTGAAAAACAACAATATATGTGATATTGAAAATTTCTGATTGTGGTGTTAAAATGGTAGAGAGGATTCCGATAGTTAGAGATTCCTCAGGCTTCTTTCCGCAGGCAATAATGGACAACGACTGGGGGAAATTTAATTTTGGTGAGTAATAATATTATTGTATAATTTTAATTTTTCTTATGTGAATGCTTCCGAGTTTAAGTTTTTGGCATTTATGCAGTGCATTTACCTTGTCCATTTGTATTAGCTCACAATCCCCTTTGATGCAAAAATGTCAGAGCGGCAATTTCGGAAACTCAAAAAAAAAGATACGAGCCTTGTTAATGATTTCTCCGATAAGGGTATGAAAGTTGAATTGATGCCATTTGAAATCGGGCAGCAGGGGTTTCTTTTCTCTGGACAAAAACACATATCAAAAACCTTGAAAACTATCATCCACTACACTGGTTCCGATGCCAAATTCAAAACTGTGAAAGAAAAATCGAGTAAAAAAAATGTTAATGTACGTCGGTTCCGCATATTTGCGTTCCAAATTGGGCCTACCAATGGTGTTCCCTCACCGAAATACAAGGAGGGACAAGCTATAAAGGAGACCAGATATTCACCATCTTTTCTACCAAAAAAACAAAGGACAGTGATTCGCATTAGAGCCTGAAACGGCCCATGGAGGAGGAAACCATCCAAGCATAATGCAAGGAAAGAAGTACAAATACCAAAATTAGTGGCGACTTGGAAAGCAGAGGATTCTGGTGACACCCCTAAAAGGGGCCAACGAGCAGGATGGTGCCCTATACTGGGGTTCTGTTTTCTTGATGTTATTTTTGGCCGGTACTTGCTGTAGTGTTTGGTGATAACCTTCCGGAAATTGTTTTTTTTTCTCAATAGCTGTGTAAGGTAATGTGGTATTAAGTTCCGGTTAATTAATGTTCTGGGTATAAATGAATATTGATAACAGTTTTTATTTACAGCTATCTGGGTAAATGCTGTATGCCTTGAAGCACGTTGGACCGGCGGGCGCAAGATTGTTTGCATCGGAATGGCGAGGCGACCTAAAAGAGCTTGATGAAAAATTGTAACTCTCGAGATCTTCCTGCGTACTTCCAGTGGCCCCCAGTTCAGTTCTTCCTTCATTTTTGTAACACTCATTTTTCATAATTTTCCATTACAAAACGGGCTGCTCTGTTCTGTATTGCCTCTAACTTTTGTGTGAGTTCTTTTGTGTAAGGATCCCAGACCGATCCGCTATATCCATGCAGGGCCTTACCAATGTTTTTAGGCCGTTGGTTGTGAATACTTTGGAGCAGGAATAAAGGTACCGTTTTTATGATCCAGGTTTTGTTTCCTTGTTAATAGCCTCCATTTCATTGATTAAAATATTATTGATTTTCAATTTTATTTGAGAAAAAGGTTTATGGAAAAGCATTGTATTTGGAAATCCCCTTTTGCTTATTGAGATCAGACAGGTATTATTTACTAGATGGAGTGCCAAGATAAGTGGATTCCCCTAGTGACGTGTTGAGAGATGCACCTGTTGTTATAACTAGATAGGGGAATGGGGCATTCCCCAAGAGTAAATTTAAAAAAGGAGTCAAAGCTTGTTTATGCTTTTAAGATCAAACATATACATGATCTGGGGATTCCCCGTGAAGTTATAATGTGAAATGATGCAATTCAAGATGATTGTAATTTTTGTTGAAATCTGATTGACCAGTGCTAAGGTTATGTTTATGCATGATGATGGAGTAATGATTAGTGTTAGGAAGGGGAAAGCGAGCTGTGCGAAGTTAAAGACTTGTCACTGGAAGGACTCTGGCCAGCAAGAACCCGGAGCTATAATACAGATAGTTATAGCTAGTTTTAATCTACAAGAATGGTAGATTTGTTCTACCATATTGCCCAGTTTAAGATATAATTATTGATGCCGCCGGAGCTTGAAGCTAAATTGTCTGCTGTCGTTTTTAAGCCAGAAGAGTTCAGTTATAATCAAAAAAAAAAGGGATCCAGTTTGTGGTCTTATATGATGAAATTAGCGACGATCTGATGGTGGTATAATACCTGGATTTATTATTGTGGAACATAGTGTCGTCTCGAGGGGGAAAACCCCGTCGTCTTGAACTGTGGACAAAATTACCTTCAAGACTCGGAAAATTCGCATGGAATATACCTTGGATATTATGTGATTATGCGCGTCATTTTGGATGCTTCGCTGTGAGGACATTATCCTCGTTGAACTGCAACGCTCAACACCGGACAACTTAAGGGGAAGAACTCTTAAGTGTACTATCTTAACTAATGTGTTGTAATTTTAATATATTAATATTGTTTGGACATACCAAAGTCTTGAACCAAAGCGATTACAAATATTAAATATGCTGTGTTTATTTAAAATTCAGATCTCTTATGCAATTTTACTAATCGTTTTTCAAATAGTTGGGATTATTTTCCACTGTCTTGTTTCGTAGTCTGGTCAGTATAGTGTTTTCCCGTAATCATATTTTTAGCAAAAGTACATAGCAAAATTTACCAAACGGAAATGTTTTATCGTCCGCATGTCTGTTATATAAATCAGTGTGAATATTATAAACTTGCATACGGATTAAGGTAGAAGATCATAATCAAACGGAAAGTCTTAAATTTAAACATTTTATGTTTTTTTTTTTTTTTTTTTTTTTTTTTTTTTAATTTTTTAGTTTTTTAATTTTGTGAAATTTTATGCAAATGAGCGATCCAATATGGCCGCAATGGTTGCAATTTGAAGCAATTTTGATGCGTTCTCTTGACCAAAGTGACAACTATCAACATAAAACTGGTATTATTGATAATTAACAATTTTCCTGTACTACGATTTATTTTTCTAATTATGAAAAGGTTTTGATAATATTCAAAAAATATGACAAATTACATGAATTTCACAGGTCTTAATATGTTTAATGCTATTAACTCCCAAATCGGGGTAGCTTTTAAAAAATAAAAAACGTCAGTACAAGCAGTATCAAATGAACAACTATGGCAAATGGCATTTTTATTTGAAGAAACAAAAACTGGAGATATTGTGCATTCAAAAATGACACCTGGTCCAAAAATCGAACTGAGGAGAAATAGGCAAAATAAAATAGGTTTTCGGATTACTTACTGGTCAATTAACTCACCAGTGTTCTTGCAGCCAGTATAGTACTCTACCCCTAGTAAAAGAGATTTGTATGTATAGAACCAAGGTTCCTTTTTTGTTTCTGTAAGTTTTTTGACAAAATATCCGAACTAAAGGTCTAAACGCGGTGCTAAGGAAACAAAAACATAGTAAAATATGGTAATTAGCATTTTGGATTTTGTCATATAATTTTAAAATTACTAAAAACTGGACAAAACAAGAAAATTGATTTCTGTAAGGAAAAAAACATTTTTGATTAGGATCTTTCTAACTTAACAGAATACCAATGAATAGAATAGTATGAATGGACGGGATGACTCTATAATCATTTGATAATCAGGAACCACTGAATCAAATTTGAGGTACATCAAACACGAAATCATTACGAAGGGAACATTTACCTTATTAAAACTGTCAAAAAAAACTGACAAGCTGGGGGACTCACAAACGTGCGAACGTAAAATACTGGGTACGTAAAATACGATTATGCAGGGAACGTAAATAACAACGTGAAACACATCAGCTTTAAACGTTATGTTGGTTTTTAAATTGTTTATTAAACACTGTTGATAATTTAAAACCGATTGCAATCTTCTTACATCTTCTAATTTTAACTTTGTAGCTATGACATAAAAACATTGAATTAGGTCACAACGTAGATGTAAAAGAATATATTTAGGCAAAGATTTCAAGAAAAACAATAAAAGGAAGGAAAACATGAAAGAAAATAAATTACTTCAGCATGAATTTGTTTCATGGCAATGTACATATTCAAATGTCATCAGATTATTTTTTTTATTATGTACCTTACTCAGGTTCGAACCAGGGGTTCCGTCCCTGGAACTATGATCGTAAATTCAATCTTAACGATGGGCTCAAAGATTTTGGTTACGACCATGGTAGTACAGTTCGGAACAGTGTCTGTTAATTAAGATGGTGCTCGTAAGTGCATTTCTACAGTAAACCTACGAAATCTTACGTAACATAAACTAAGCCGATTTAAACGTCATTCCATTCATTGATTGAGATTAAAAATGGGCTCTGTCTGGAAGCAAAAGTCTGCGACACGTTGCGAATGTTACTAGTTGCCTATTATCATCAGGTATGATGAATTTATTGTATGGTGTGTGGTATCTATAAGGAACTTTAACAGTATTAAAACACTCGGGACAGGGTTCGCTTGAGTGTCGGTCTCAAGTTGGTGTGATTCGTTCATTTTTGTTTCGGGTGGTGTATGGGTGCGTGTGGGTGTTAAACTCTGAAATATTATTTTTATTTTGTTAACGTAGGCCCGTGCCTTCAATTCTTTTTTATTCCGGTTATTAATTCATTGATTTCGTATAGACTGTGTATGATAGTAAATATTTCGTGATCTCTGCTAGTGAAGAATGTTTATTTCATTAATGTGACCAATTAGATGTAGTTAATCCATGCTCTATTAGGTTTTTTCTTTTTTTAAAATCGGAATCCGGGAGTCCTTTTATTATAAAAGAATATAATATAAAACTCAAGATCGTGGTCACATGTAAATGCAGCTACCATAACTTACAAGTAAATGACATTAATTTAATTACTGCAAGATGTAATAAATACTAACTTGCTTGGTAATGCACGGATTGTAAAGTTAAGTTTTTCTCAACTAGAATTTCGCGGTTCTCGGCTTTCTAGGTTCAGGTTTTCGGGTTATTTGGGGACTGGTTAGGGCGGGGGAGGGTGGTAAATTGTGGGGTTTTGCAGTGGGTTCATGTGGCGGTGGATGTGATGCTTAGGTCAGAACTTATCGGTTTAGCTCTGAGCATTTTGTTAACCGAGGTGGCTGGACTTTGTATGTTGAATTGAAGCCGACATTTCCTGCAAGTTGTTTAGAGGTTTGAATGATGTCAAATATGAATTGTAAGTCAGTGGCTGCAAGATTCAGGCGACTTGAAGTTTTTTAGGTTGACTGTTGACTGCACCTATCTATCGGATCTTCCAATCAGTACATCGCTCAGTAGTAGAGATTGTTGTTCTAGGTGCAAAATGGTGCTTGGTCACCAGGAACAGAGATCAACAATGTGTGCAGGAAGAAAAGAATGGTGCACGTAAAAAGAATGTCCTAGTGGCTAGCTAGCGGAGTATGAGTGGCTTCAGGGCGCCTCCGGAAAATATCAGTGACTGAGCTGAACCAAGTAAAGCTGGTAGGGGTGTTCCAGATGCAGATGTCACTGGAACAAAAAATCTGTGATGGTAAGAGAATTCACAGTGGTGCTGTTGTAGCGTTGGTGGTGGACTCTAGTTTGGTCTGAATATGACACATGCAAAGTTGTAGGTGAAAGGATGTCCAGAATTTAAGCTGTAAGTTTCTTGACAATTGCTTGGAATATGACGCCACGGGATTTACAATTAATGCCATTTCATTCGCGAACAATTCATTTCGTGTGTTTGTTTATTTTGATTTTAATTGTTAGTAGGCCTATATTTTTATCATGTTTATTTTGGTTTTGTAATTGTATTATGTGTTCATTTCTTATTTATTATTTAGTTTGATTGTATATTTATCTCTTTATTTGTTTATTTCAATTTTTTATTGGAACGATTTCTTTATTAATAATGTGTGTTGATTTATTTCTATTATATTTTATTTCGATATGTATTTATTCAACATTGTGGTTTTAATTGTATTTGTGTTTATTGGTTTTTTTATTTTACTTTTTAGTTCATCTTATTTTGTTAAGTGGTTAATATTAAGTATTTTCATTGTAAACGATTTATATTATTAATATTTTGGTATACGGCTGTGATTTTATTAATTTTTAAAATATTTTTTATTATCCCCCGTTGATTTTAATTTTCTTACCATTTGGTTTATTTTTTATATTTTGCCGTTTTCTTGATCATTTATTTTGTTTACTGATTTTAAAAAAATTTATTTGGTTCCATTTGTTTATTCATTTATATTTCTATTCCTTTTTGGGGAAGGCGCTATATAAATGTCGGTTATTATATTTTTATTAAAAAAAATAAAAAATTTTATATTTTAAAATTTATTTTAATGATTATTCTAAGATAGGACACGGATTTTTATTTGGTTTTATTTTTTAAATTTATTGTTATTATATTTATCATCGTTATTATTATTTTCGTTTTTATTTTTAATTTGTAAATGATTTTTTTCTTATGTCCTTCCTTTGTTTTTTACTATTTTATTCATGTTTATTTGGTTAATTTCTTGTTTATGCTTTAGGCCTACGGAACAGTGTTACTTAAAGATGGTTCGTGAGTGCATTTCTACCAGTATAAACCTACACAATCTGAAGTTAACATTAAACTAAGCCGCGATTAGTTTTAAAGGTCATTCCATTCATTGATTGAAGATTAAAATGGGCTCTGTCTGGAAGCAAAAGTCGCGACACGTTTGCCGAATGTTACTATTGTGCCTATTTATCATCGGTATGAATGATTTGTATGGTGTGGTATCATAGAACTTTAACAAGTATTAAAACACTCGGAAAGGGTTTAGATTGATTCGGGGTCAGCTTGGGTCTGATTCGTTCATTTGTTCGCGTGTGGTATGTGTGAGTGTGTGTGTTAAAACTCTGCATATATTTTATTGCTTCCGTAGGCCCTGTGCTTCACTTCTTTTTTATCCGGTTTTAATTAATTAGGTAGTATAGAAATGTTTTAATGATAGTAAAATAATATTTCAGTGTATCTCTGACTAGTGCGAGCTGTGGATTTTTCCATATAATGTGACCAATTTGATGTAATCCCATGCTCATATTTTGTTTATTTTCTTTTTTTTTAAATGGATCCGGGAGGGTCCTTTTATTATAAAAGAAATATAAATATAAAACTCAATATCGTATTAACATGTACATGCGCTACTATAATCTTACAGGTGAAATGGACATTTTAATTTAATACTGGAAAGAGTAAATAATACTAACTTGCTTGGCTAACATGCACGTATTTGTAAAGTTTTTCTCAAACTAGAATTTGCGTTCTCGGCCTTTCAGGTTTTCAGGGTTTTTCTGTTTATTTGGGGGATGGTTAGGGCGGGGGGAGGCTGGTAAATGGTGGGTGCCAGGGGTAATGTTGGCTGTGGTTGTGATGCTTCTGGTCAGAACCTTATCGGTCGCTCTGAGCCCTTTGTTAAACGAGGTTGGCTGGAAATTTGTTTGTTGAATTGAAGCAGCGTTTCTGCAAGTGTGTAGATGGTTTGAAGTGATTGTCAAATTGAATTGTAATTACCGTGGCTGCATATTCAGGCGACTTGCAAGTTTTTAGGTTGACTGTTGACTGCATCAATCTTATCTATCTTCCAATGTTCATTACATCACTCTCAGTAGTAGAGATTGTTGTTCTTGGTGCAAAATGGGGCTTGTCACAGGAAAAGAGAGCAACAAAGTGTGCAGGAAGAAAAGACTGGTGCAGTAAAAAGAAAGGTCTGTGTGGCTAGCAAGCGATGTGAGTGGCTCAGGCGACTCCGGAAAATCTACAGTGGAATGAGCTGAACCCAGTAAAGCTGGAGGGGGTTCCAGATGCAGATGTCACGTGGAAAAAAAAAATTGTGATGTAAGAGAATTCTACAGTGGTGCTTTTGTAGCTGTTGGTGGTGACTCTAGTTTGGTTTGATATATTAGACACATGCAAGGTTTGTAAAGGTGAAATGGATGTCCAGATTGAAGCTGTAGTTTTCTGCCATTGCTTGGAATATGACGCACACGGGTTTACAATAATGCAATTCATTCGCAACAATTCCTTTCGTTTGTTGTTTATTTTGATTTTTAATGGATAATGTAGGCCTTATATTTATTATAGTGTTTATTTTGTAAAGAGTAAAAAAATCCTTTCTTAAAAAAATATTATATATTTAGTTTTTATTGTACCTTGTAGTAATCCTTTAATTTGTTATTTCAATTTTTTATTGTAAGATTTACTTATTAATAATTTAGTGTGATTTTATTTCTTTTATATTTTTCATTGCGATTAAAAAAAATAAAAAAAATAAAAAATTTTGGTTTTTTAATTGTATTTGTGTTTATTGGTGTTTTTTTATTTTCCTTATTTAGTCATCTTTATTTTGTTAAGTGTAATTATTGTAAGTTATTTTCCATGTTAAACGATTATATATAATATTTTTGTGTATAGGCTTTGATTTGATTAATTTTTAAAAATATTTTTAAAAAAAAAAAAATATTTTTATTTTATTACCATTTGGCTTTTTATTTTTTTATATTTGTCGTGTTCTTATCATTATTTGTAGTTTTGAAAAAAATTTATTGGTTCCATTTTTTATTCATTTGTTATATTTACTATTCCTTGTTGGGGAAGGGGCTATATAAATGTCTGTTATTATATTTTTATGTTATTATCTTTTTATATTTTAAACCCCATATTTAGTTAATGATATTCTAAGAATAGTGTACACGGATTTTATTTGGTTTTATTTTAAATTATTGTTATTTATTCCCATCTGTTTATTATATTTTTCGGTTTTTTGTATTTTTTAATTGTACTGAGTTTTCTTTATGTCATTTGCCATTGCTATTTTATGTCATTTTTATTTGTGGTAATGCTTTGGTTATTGCTTTAGGCCTTATCCGGAAACAGTGTACTAGATGGTCGTAAGTGCCAGTTCTACCAGTAAAACTACGACAATCTTACGCTAAACTAAACTAAGCCCGCTTTAAAGGTCATTCCATTCTTTGATTGAGTTTAAAATTGGGCTCTGTCTGGAAGCAAACCAAGTCTGCGACACGTTGCGAATGTTACCATGTGCTCTATTAGTCATTATAGGTATAATGGAATTTTTATGGTGTGTGGTTTGTTGGATCTATAGAACTTTAACAAGTATTAAAAACACTCGGACAGGGTTCGCTTGATGTCGGTAAGCTGGGTGTGATTCGTTCATTTTTGTTCGCGTGTTGTGTGTATGTGTGCGTGGTTGTGTTTAAACTCTGCCATATATTTTTATTTTGCTTCAGGAGGCCATGTGCTTCCACTTCTTTTATCCGGTTATAATTTAAATTCGTTTAGTATTAGTATAGAAAAGTTTATGATCGTAAATATTTTAGTTGTATCTCTGCGAGTGGGAGCTGTTTATTTTCATTAATGTGACCAAATTTAGATGTAAATCCAGGCTCTATTTTGTTATTTATTTTTTTAAATCGGAATCCGGGAGGGTCCTTTTATTATAAAAGAAATATAATATAAAACTCATATCGTGTTAACATGTACATGCAGCTACCAGAACTACAGGTAAAATGTACCCTTTAAATAAATTATGCAGATTGTAATAAATACTAACTTGCTTGGCACATGAACGGTATTCAGTTGTAAAGTTTTCTCAACTGAATTTCGCGGTTCTCGGCTTTCTAGGTTCAGGGTTTTCTGCTCGTTGGGACTTGTGTAGGGCGGGGGGGGAGGCTGGTAAATGGTGGTTGCAGTGGGTTAATGTTGCGGTGGATGAAGCTTCTGTTCAGAACCTTATCGGTCGTCCTGAGCCAATTTGTTACCGAGGTTGGCTGGAATGTATATGTTGAAGTGAGCAGACGTTTTCGTGCAAGTTGTTTAGATTGGTTGAATTGATGTCAAATAGAATTGTAATTCCGTGCTGCAATTCAAGCGACTTGCACGTTTTTTAGGTTGCTTTTGACAGGCAGCTATCTATCTATCTTCCAATCATTGACATCACTCAGAGTAGAGATTGTGGTTTAGGGTGCCAAAAGGGTGCTTCTCTTGGTCACAGGAACAGAGTTCAACAAAGTGTGCAGGAAGAAAAGACTGGTGCACGTAAAAAAGAAGGTCTGTGTGCGCTAGCTAGCGGAGTGTGGATGGCTTCAGGCAGAGCTCCGGAAAATCTCCAGGGACTGAGCTGAACCCAGTAAAGCTAGTAGGGGTGTTACAGATGCAGATGTCACTTGGAAAAAAAATCTGTGATGGTAAGAGAAGTTACCAGTGGTGCTGTTGTAGTGTTGGTGTAGACTCTCGTTTGGTCTGATATATAGACACATGCAAAGTTTGGAAGGGAGAGGATTCCAGAAATGAAGCTGTAAGTTTTCTTGGCAATTGCTTGAATATGACGCCAAGGGTTTACAATAATCAATTTCCTTCGGCGAAACAATTCCTTTCGGGTTTGGTTAGTTTTTTGATTTTTAATTGATAATGTAGGCCTATATATTTTTATTCATAGTGTTTATTTTATGTAATGTATATGGTTTCATTTCTTTTATTATTATTTAGTTTTTATGTACCTATTTTAGTCATCTTTGTTTTATTTCAATTTTTATTGAAACGATTTACTTATTAATAATGTAGTGTTATTTATTCTATTATATTTTCATTTCGATATGTATTATTCAAAAGTTTTTGTTTTAAATTGTATCGTTGTTATGTTTTTTTTTATTTTTACTTATTTAGTCATCTTTATTTGTGAAAGTGTATTAATGATTTAAGTTTATTTCATTTTAAGATTTATATTATTAATATGTTTGTGTATACGGCTTTGATTTTTAATTTTGAAAATATTTTTTATTATCTCCCCCGTTTATTTTATTTTCATACCATTTTGGATTTATTTTTTTATTATTTGTCGTTTTCTTATCATTTATTTTGTACTGATTTTAAAAAAATATTTGGTTCCATTTTTTATTCATTTTATATTTCATTCACTTTTTGGGCAAGGCGGCTCATAATGTCTGTTATATATTTTTATGTATTATTTCTTTTTTCTTTTAACAATTATTTTAATGATATTCTAAGGACTAGTGTACACGGATTTATTTGGTTTTATTTTAAATTATCTTGTTATTATATTCTCATCTGTTATTATTATTTTTCGTTTTTTTTATTTTTTACTTTGTACTGATTTTTTCTTTATCTTCATTCCATTTGCTATTTTATTCATTTTATTTGTGTTAATTTCTTTTGTTATGCTTTAGGCCAATGTATGACTTTTGTGATGGTCATATGCGAAAAAAAAAAAAGAAAAAAAACATCTGTTACACCCAAACAATAAAAATTTCTAAAAATAAAAGCAAAGCCAATATGCTGACATCAAAAGCTTCTAAATCCTGGGTTTCATCCAGAAGAAAACTGCAATCATGCATTTAATATAACAAAGAGAAAGGCTCTACCATCTTTGTTAGAACCACTCTAATATGGAATAGCGCATGGGGATCCTTACCAAGCAAGGACATAAACATCCTTGAAAAAAGTCCAAAGGAGAGAAGCCCGATTCACTACTGTACTGGGAATTTCACCCGAGAAGCTAGTGTTACCGAAATGCTATCCCAACCTCGGCTGGCCTAGTCTACCAAGAACGCAAAAAAATCACCGTTTGTTTTTTTTTCTTCCTATAAAATCCAACATGATGACTTGACATCTCCAAGAAATACATCCACCCCAAGACCGACAGGGCAAGAAGAGGGAAATAACCAGGCAACTCAAAATCTACACAACCAATCTTGCACGACTCGCCAACCAATTTTCCCACGAACATTAAAAGACTGGAACTGTTTGACTCAACAAAACATTGATCAACAAACAAGAACCGCAGTTAAGTACAGCTTACTACACTAGTAAATTGCTGTGACCAACCAACCTACAGTAAAAAATTTCCTTATGGAGTCCTTGGAGGTTTTACTACCAAATACCAAGGATCATGGTTTAAGTTCGTCAAAAAGATTCTTCCAGGTAACCCCCCCGCTATTTAGCTTAACACATCATAGCCCGGGACACGCCACAAGCTAATGGAGTGTCTAGGCAGAGCAACTTGATTACCCGCTATTATACACAGGTTACTTACCCAACTACCCTGCGTTACAAATCGGCCCGAGGGGAAAAAACCATCACCTTAATTTCCTTTTTTGGCAGCAACATTATTTTCACTACCAAGTATACGCGATTTTAACAAAATCCGACACTCGAGAAAGCGGCAAATTTTCAGTACTTCTTTAAAGCAGGGATAGTGATCCCGTACATACTTCAAAATCCAGGAAACAAACCAAAATTTCTCATTTAAAAAAGCAAAACAAATTTTACAAAAAAACAAAAAGTTGATTTTACCCCAAAAAACTTCACGCTAAAGAATTACACCACAATTCTAGGGGGGCAAAACACCAGCACGACAGTAATTTGCACGTACCATTTTCAAGCCGAAATCGTCCGACATACGGACATCCGCGAAACACAAAAACGGGCCCCAAAAAGGCCCGAGTAAAGTAATATACGTCGCTACGCGACCGATAATTAAATATAACATCGGCCTATATAAACAAGATGTAGCTAGTCAAATCCCGGATAAAGTATGGTTCTTAAATATATAGGGATCAAGTATATAATTTTGGTTTGTTGGTCCATACGAGTTCCCGAAGTTCCAGTTATTTTGTACTAAATTTGCAGATGTAGGTTTGTTTTGACAATTAAAAATATGATTAAAAAAAAAAAAAAAAAAAAAAAAAAAAAACACTTAAAATTATTTATTGTTTACTCAGCAAACGGGTTTATAGGTTATGGTCTGGCTGTAAATCTTGCTGATACAAAGCTGCTACCAGTCGAATTGATGATCTACTCTCTAAACACGTATGACGCTTGATGACATCTGATATATCTTCAAACGCAAGGGTTTATGGCCGATTAGTTTCGTCTTCATAAGATAACATGGCTAATATAGAATGTGTCAATACAGAAGCTATCTGTTGTTAGACAGTAATTAAGCATTAGAACATTTTGTAGCAAACAACACCTCACAATAACATGTTTACTTTTCTTTCGGTAACAACAGAGTTGTAATAATATACAAGAGAACTTCTTTCAAACCCTTAAATCTGGTCATGCCTTTAAGCTACACATAACGATTGGTCGGGTGATGTGGTCTAATAGGCCCACAGTACAGGAACAACACGTACTATTCCCCACTTAAATGGGAAAAAAAATAGGCTACATTTCTCTCTAAGTTTTCACAATTTAGGACATTCATGTACTCATTATATATCAGTTGCTATCTGGACATACTTTCAACTTGGGGAAGGAGATCACTCAACTTTGGAAGTAACGGTTATGTGCTGAAAACTAGGAGGTCTTTGGAGACACGCCCCTAAAATGTGGGGTTGAAATACACAAAAGAGGCCATATTTGATTAAAAAAGGAAATTATTGTTTTGAAATTGTGAGAAATTCGACAAGAGTATAGGCCACATCATCTACTAAAATTTTTAGTTAAAAAATCTAATCTAATTCTAATCTAAATCAAACACAAGAGCGACCTCGGGTCTGAAACATGTTCAAGATGGGGGAAATGTCTACTACCCAATCATTTCTCCAGCTCCTTGCATCCCCTTTTCCAAAAATTAAAATAACCAATTAATAGCTCTTCCATAATGTCCATGATATGAGCTGTATCGTTATTATGCCAAGTCTTACGTCAATCTGAGGAACGTAGAGAATTCGCAGTAATTTTAAGATAATCCTGCGAAAATTAAGTTTTCAGGAAACGCCATGAAACAAGTCGTGGAAAGAAAGGCGTACGTGCTAGTTACGACGGACGTAGATTTTTCGTAAGTTTTGAAGAAAAATCTTTTAAGTGCATACTACGTTTCGGGAACGCAGTAAATTCGTTAGTCTAATTTTACGCAAAAGTTGCGATTGAAAGAGGCTACGCCCGTCGTACGACCACTTTCGGCCAGAACTGGCCGGGGTCAAGGTTTCCTCGTGCAGAAGTTGGGGTCCTTGGAAGCGTCAGGACACTTCTGTGGTTGTGGAACAGCACCACGACAAGGAATGTACTGTAAATTCCTCACCTCAAAAAATCAATTGCTGTGGTTTATGTTGGATTTGAGTCTTTGGGTCAATATTTCAAACCATTGGTACTTTTTGTATATTGTGGACAGTTATTCGTATAATCTTGACCAATTGTTGTCTCACTATATAGTTAAGCTGTTAATTGTTAAAGCGTGTCGTCTTTGTGCAAATCATTTCTCATAGGAATTAGCATTGCATTTCGGTCCGTGTCATCTTCAGTAGGAAGCATTTAACGCGGCATGTATAGACCATACTTAAATGTCTCATTTTTTTTTTTTTGTTATTTGTTATTTTGTGGGTCTTCCATGTTATCGTATTATTTTTACCTATTTTCCGGTTTCTTTTTTTCATTTTTTATCTCTTTATTTTACTGTTTTAAATTGGTTTTTTTTTACCGTTTTTGTTATATTATTTTCTATTTCTCTCCTTTATTAACCTTTATTTATATTTTCTTTTCAAGTTGCTTGTGTAGAAAATAAATAATAAATATTCTATTTATTTTAAGAAGCTAGGTATACCGAAACAAAATGAACCTTGTTGGTACTGTGACAAATGACAATCTTAATTGATACAAGAAGGCATATGAAAGTAAGCAAGAACGTGTATGTGGGTTCTTATATTTATATTATATTTTAGTGTATAATTCGCCATATGGTGATCCGCAGATCAAATTACATGGAATTGTACATTAAAAAATAACATATATAATCAAGAAGAATTAGTAAAACATTACACTTACCAAAGATCGCCATTAAATATAGTTGCACCTTATCACAAACACTCCAAACGGCTAAAACTGACTAAAAGAGACACACCACCATTATCAAAAAAAAAGAGAAAAAAAGGAAAAAAAAAGAGAAAGAAAAAAAAGAAGGGCAAGGAAAACCACATAGCAAGGCATGAAGGCTGATCCAGGAAACTTAATTATTTAATAAATTCACAAAATTGGAAGGGGGGTGGCTTTATGAAACGATCCGTTCTGCATGCAAGTGAGTATTTTATTAGCATACGTAAGTTACGACCGGGAGACTGATTCTGGGAGGGTGAGGAGCTACTTGTTCTTGATGATTTAGGAAGCTTTTCAGCCATCCTAAGCGAATGGTCCTCCCTCCTGAGAGATAGAGGGTCAAGGGTACATTTAATCGAGAGCATAGTAGATGAATGAAATTCCTTCATCCACGGATGATCCTACATGACCGCCTTTGGAGTTGTTATAAGGTTTTGTGACTGACCAGCAGTCAAAGAGGAGTGCCAAACTGAGTCAGCATACTCTACAAGTGGGTCTAACTAACCTTTTTATAAACAGAAAGCAGTTTCTGATGATTAAAACTACAATGTTTTAAATCGAACCATATGAACTACTATTGGTTTTGATTACAATTCATCATCACATTTTTGTCCCATTTCAGACCACCTGACGACTATTTTTGATAAAAATAACAATTGTTGACCAAAGACAAATCCATTTGTGAATGGGCAACTGCCAACAGGTGGGACGCACTATAGTCATATGGAACGAAATAAAGGGACCTTATGACGAAATAAATGGACAAGCTTGGAAAATAATGCCCATTGACTAGGATTATCGGGACGAATTTAAATATTCGGATAATTAATTAAAATAGGAAAAACCATTCAAGTATACGACTTCGATTTGTATCGCCTAACCTTTTGTGGGGTTCTTTCTTTTTTTGCGATAGGTCACTAAGACTCATGGTTTCCAATTTCCTTTCATCTTGTCGATTGCCCCCGAAGTTGATTCACACACTGTGTTTTCCCTTTCAAAATTCCTAAGCGTGTGCAAATTGCTGTCAGTTGCTTCATCGTTTCCTCGGCATAGCTTGGGATCAACACAGCTCTTGCAGAATCACATACGGTGTCTCGTCTTGTTGTGCTTCTTGGTCATCCTCCTCCTCATGTTTTTCTCGAATGGATTTCATTGCTAGGAAGCGGCTTCCAGCCTTTACAAACGCCTTAGATAATCCACTGTAGTCCAACGATCTTCTAGCGAACACTCGTGGCTGAGGAACAACAGGCATCCTTCCTGCTGAAATTGAAAAACGCCTCTCTGATTGATTATAGTTGGAGGAGTAACCACGGCGATCGCGTCGGGAAACGTGTCTGATGACGAACTCTGGGAATGATTCTTGACTATCGCATAGTGAAATCTGATGAGCTTTCCAAGACGGCGGTGCATCACTGGAAAGCCTGCATATTCATACTCTTTCTTGTGTGTTCGCTAATTTTATCCGACCACGGAGATAGTCGGCTGTTACAATAGAATTTCTCCTTGTCTCGGTCTGGATTTGTTTGTGTCTTTGTCCTCTGCTTTGTACTTTCTGCATGTGCAAGGACAATCTCTTTTGTACACTTGCATTGGCTCGCGCGTGCTATATGTTTATCCGACCAATTGTCAAAGTCGCGATTTCTGCCGGGTTCAACTTAATCTTTCGCCACTTCAAGTGGTCTTCTCACCCATAATAGGTTTTTGATTTGGTCGACTTTTAACTTTCTCGGGGTTTATGTCTTCGATGACCAGATCATGAAGATCTGTTTCTCGAATGTTTGCTGTTTTTCTCTTTGCAAACTTGCACTGCTGCCGCTGCTTTGCTTCTGCTCTCTGCTTCTCTTCCTGGCGTCCTGTTAATGCAATCAAGATTCGCAAATTTTAAGTACAAAGATGTTTTAAATTGAGTCTATGTTACCTGGACATTTTGGAGATTTGCTGGATTTCGGCATTGGAAAGCTTTAACTCCTTTAACCTGAGATAGGATTTTACAGACGTGAAATTAGTGGAGGAACGGGGTTGTTTTGCCTGTGGGTTTTTGTTGTCAGGTTTACGCCCTCTCCATGGTTACATCAGCAACCAGAACGCATCCGCAGCGCATCCGCTCGGACAGCGCCATCCTCGCGACGCGCTGATGTCGTTTGCTTCAAAGCAAGCAGCAAAACTATGATAAGAGTGCGTAGATTTTTAATCCATTATTGGTCCAAAATCGCTGATTTTTGCCAGAATTGTGTAATTTTAGTCCCAAATCGCCGATTAAAGAAAAACAAACACGTCATTTTTTCTTTCGCGGAGGGGCTGGGGGGGGGGTGAAAGAACAATGGGGAGGCCCCATTGGCGCCACTGTCTAACTGCCGGCTAGTCTCCTCCGTCATCGCGGTACCTCCGTCCTCGCGGTACAGTTCATTAATTTTAACAGGACTTGCGGTGGATTGCGTTGGTTTCTGCCACAGTAGCCCTATTTAAATAATTGGTTGCTGTCAGACAAAATACTAATGATTGATATTTGATGTACTGCGCCCGCAGTACGCTGGTGATGGAGGTAGGGGCCTATTAGTTTTTGCTCAAAACTGTTTTTAAAGAATTCGGGGGTTGGGGTGAAACTCAGAGAGGTTCGTAGTCTTTGTCAAGACTCGGTTTTAAGAATTAGGGGGATGGGGGGGGTGAAACGCCGAGAGGTCGTAGATCCGCTGATAGTACCCGGTATTTTATGTTTCCATAGAGTATCAGTTACAAGGTATCTGTACACAGTAATGGCCTATATACGGACTATGGGACACATCTGCGTTCGATTAATTTGCTGTGCCAGAAATTGCAGTCTCTTCCGCAAAAACCCCTTGCGGTACCGCAATGAAGTTAAAAGGGCAGTTCGTGATCCACCACCTCGTCCCCCGACTTACCTACAAAAAAATTGAGATTTTCAGGTCTATCTGAACGTTAACATTAGTACTCATCCATATATTGCCCAAATCTTACCGTTCGAATTCCGGCCGTGTCTGAAAAGTTAATTCGCAATTATTGTATTTTTCCTGTCACAGTTAACCGGACAGAAATTTAGCACAGTGGCCATGATACGTGTGGGACCGCACATTTGTTTTCATTACACACCACTCTTCAAGTCGGGATCAGCTAAAAAGTTGTGGATAAGCCTTTCTCATGGATATCTAGTAGTGGACACTGGAATAAAACAGAAGGGGCTGGAATCACGAATGCGCCTTGGTAAAATCATTGTAACTTGATTTTCGGTGATGCCGATGGCGGTGTTGGCGCATGAAGTGACGATAATCGGCACCCGGCATCACCGTCACGCAGACGCGGTAAAGTCAGGGCCGACGCAGGATTTATTTGGATGGGTAAGTGCGGGACGTCGAAAAATTAAAGTGGACTTTTTGTTAAAAGAGGAACCTAACCCTCCTAAAATGGACCTTTTTTGGGAAATGTTGGATTTTTTACATTTCTCACCAAAAATTGGACTTTCTTGTCAGATTGTCTCTAAAGGTGCAACGAAGATTTCACATTATCAGGTGTCCCCTAAAAAATAAAGTACTGTTTGTGCATGATGTAAGCTTTCCATCAAATTAACCAATCTTAAACGAATTAAGCTGAGAAATGTTTCTTTGGTACCAATATTTTGAAATTTCAATTTCATTAGGAGCAATACGACATTCAGCCTATGTTTTTAGGAGGAGAGGGGGGGGTGAAAAGTGAGCAAATGAAATCACCTTTTTTTTCTTCATTTAGGCAATTTCTGTCCCAAATACAAGGTAAGAAATAAATTGAGTCTAGGTTATGTGAAATTACTATTACGACAAAATCTGGGTGCCTAAATCTCTCGGTGCACTCTCGTTGCATCAGTGCCCGTGCGCGATTTTTTTTACCCCGTAGGCTTATACATTGATACTGATGTGTTTTATTACGCCGATTATCTTAGATATTGAAATCTTCTCTTATACTGATTAAATCAAAGAAGTTTCACAGGGCTCGACCAGGCACCTTTCTATCTGCAGTCTTAAGGTGCATTTTTGTGTGATTTCGTGGCACCCCCTGTTTTATTCGTTGTTTCTTGAGAAAAGCTTTATTGCATAAAATTTGAGTTGGATCCCGATCTGTGATTTGTATCATAGCCAATGCTTGTGTTTCCCACGTCCCATAGGCACTGGAACTGTATTTTCTGTCCGTTTACGGACAGAAAATACAAAATTGCGATTTTGTTTGGCCGTTCTTGAAATTGCAACTGTTTTGCCGCGAGGTTTATCCATGCCGCGCCTAGACGGATTTTGAGTTATAATTTTTTCTTAAATTATCATGAATTACTAGTATCTAAATCTTTTGAGGTTTAAAGCTGAGTTTTGTATGTCACTGAGACAGAGATGCCATAAATGCCACGTCTCAGTTCCCCGAATTAGACCGCTCGTGTCCTAGCCCCTCCTGCAATAAAATGCAAGACATTTCTGAGCCGTTTCTGAGGGCTCTATTTTAGTCCTGTTCTGAGTGCCAGGGGAGGGCGGCCAATTTTTATCCTTCGCCATTGTTGACACTTAAAGGCGGCCCCCCTGCGTAAAAGCGAAATCTTTACCGAAAAATTCTTTTATATGTGTCAAAGGAATATTTCTTATTCCAAAACCGGAATTGGAGCTGAAGAGTCAACTCTACTGTAAGGGTTATTTCTTTCTGCTTTTTTGCATGAATAACGAACACGAGGACGAGTCGTATGTGGGTCATGGCCCAAGGGGCATTTTTTTCTCACGCCTGAGTCTACTCTTGATTTAGCAGATGTCTCACTTGTACATTTCACCCCTAATGGTAACGTGTTCAGAGCAACTGTGTAAACAATTTTATACTGTAATGCGACTATCACATGACACCTATCTCAATTAATCCAGTCTCATTGCTTAATGCCCAATTCCCAATATATTAAGAAAACCTACTCGTCACAGTGACATGGTTACCCAAGAGGATTGTGATCCAAATCTGTATGCAGGGCTATTACAAGCATGTGTGTGATTGGTTTTTCTTTGCTGGTTGTCAGGGAACTTGCTGTCCTTGCATACACAGAGCACTGGTGTGCACGTTATTCTTCATGTTCACATTCCAGTGCTACCAAGTGGTCTGTCTTGCCCATTGCAAATCTTGCATCATTACAAATCAAAAGGTACTCCGTCAAATTGGATCCATATATGCCTATGTTAAGGCACTTTTGCATGCAATTCAATTGAATGAAGGATTTAAAAACACAGCAAGAGATTTAAATTATTATTTGATGATGGGGCCCTGGGAAATGACTAATATCATTAAAGATGTCTTTGTGCAATGTTGACTATTTAGTGCAATACGGAAAATTTAGTGTTATCCGACAGTGCCTTTTCTCCCTCCCCAACAGTTTGTTTTCCTTGTGGAAATCATGGGAACCACACCCGAATACCAAAACAGTGGTCTTATTTTAAACCCAGAGTAGTTTACTCCTCCTCGGCTTTGGAACTGGGTCAAATTATACATTGTGTGGAATAAACAAACCTGCTGTGTAATAAAGTACTGATATTTTGCGAGAAGTTTTCTATTCACATTTGGACAGGCTTTTGACTGTCATATGTGGTTATAACACTTGCAATGTAAATATGATAGTAACTTGCCTCAATTCTAATGTGACATTGGTACATTGAGAATTTATTTTTGTCTCTCATGACTCTATGGCCGCTTTTTTAAGGCCTATTAAAGTTATTATTACAAAATATTCTAGTCATTTTACAAAAGATCATTGCCGAGTCAAAAACTGATGCAAAGTTACGTGGAAGTTGTACTTGATAGGTCATCCGATAGATATAAGAAATAAACTAAGATAGCGAAGAATTATCAAAGTGGTCATTTAAACATTCACGGACCGATGGACATAAACCCAACATCTGCACACATGGACCAGTGCAATCCCAGAGTTTGTTTTGTCTTAACGATTAAAAATCGGGACGACTTTTAAATGATATACCGCAAAAGAATGTGTTTTCATGTGAAGTTGAAAATGCAAGTAAGCCGGTTTTCCCTAATAACAATAACATTTTTAATTGTGTGATTCTGTTAAGTAAAAAATTGCATTCTATAAGGTTTACATATGCCTACGCCATACACGCATGTTTTGGTATTGATAAGTCTACTCACAATTGCCATTCAGTAAATTCTCATTTTTTTTATTCAAAAAAACAAAAAAACAAAAAACAAAAGTATTAAAGCTTGCTATTTTGGCAAAGTTTAACAGCACCATATCTCAAGTTTTAATCAATAAAGTATAGACCTTTGAAATAACAATTTATTATTGCAATATTACAATTGCATAATATTGTGAGAGTTTACCAACAATCCTTCTTTATAGTTTGAGGGATTTGCCTTCAAAAAGTTATATGGCACATTTCAGTTCAGTTTATTGTCCGGTATGAACAAATGTTTGTATAGATTTCTCCATGGCAGTTGGTGTTGTAATTTCTCTGTACGCTACTTAAGTTGATTTTAATAAGTCCACCTAAAAATAGATACACCCCTATATATTTGTTTTGTAGATTTGACCCCTGGGTTTACACACAACACACTTGCTTAAATTAAATTAAGAAAAGAAAACCAAAAATGTATGTTAAAGGCACTTTGGCACTCGCCAATCGAAATTCAAAAAATATAAAAAATCGGATTTGTGCATGTGTGCAACAAGTATAGCTTATCCTAACATACCCTGAGTTTATAAAGCTGCGAGCAACCTAATTAAAACAACATCTTATATTTTGGTCACTTTGTGGTCCGTACGACACATTCTCTAATACTTAATGAATGAGATTCAAATATAGACTTATTCTCCACGTCTAGATTACCCTGCAAATTCTGATAGTGCCTTAAAGGTCAAGATATTGTGACAATAAATAGATTGAATACGTTCCGGGTAATGCTGAGATTGTCCTTTTAAAACTTTCTTGTTTTTGACAGTTTAAATCATAATTTGTTCGAACATGTCCCGCCCACGCATCCACACATTCAAACCAAGATACGACGGCAATTCTCATTTAAAGTGACAACCCTCCAAATGTAATTAAAGTCCATGGCCGATCGCTAATAAGCCTCGTCCCCAGAATGCCCCAACTTTTACCCGGAAGTGGTCAACATTTTGGTATCAGAAGAAAGCTACTATTTTTCTACTAATTTTACCCTGTGAATCTTATTTCCAAAGATGTTTGTTTTGGAAGTTATGACGAAATTGTGCCCCATTTGGT